>QEPC01012908.1:1472410-1530113 GCA_003113815.1 Sphenodon punctatus | reverse complement strand
AGATAGATAGATATAAAAAAAAAGAAACAGCCACTCCAGCCACAGGACCCGCTGCCAGGGTTCTGGGGCCAAGTTACAGGCAGGGAAGGCTGTGGCCAATATGTACCTAGAAGCTGCCACTCTAGCCCCAGGACCCACCGTCATGGGTCTGGGGCCATCATTCCTCGCACAGAGGCGATATCATTCCAACGCACCAAGAAACAGCCACTCCAGCCCCAGGACCCACCGTCATGGGCCTGGGGCCATCATTCCTCGCACAGAGAGCCTTTTTCCAAACACCCGAACAGGACCGAACCGAACGGCCGAACCCGAACCACGATCTGTTCGCCCATCCCTAGTGATTGTGAGAGGAAAACTATGTGGTGTTGGGATCCCACTCCAGCATAGGCCAGATACTCATTCCCACTTCCCTTCATGGGTGCAGGGGGCTTAAACACCAGGGCAGGAAGGTGCATGGGGGCAGTCTGAACTAATGGCTTTCCTTGTTGCCTTGCTATAGATCTGCCTCCACAATGGGCACGGATGGAACCCCCAGCCACAAGCACCCAGCGGAACTAGGACCTGCGGGTTCATAACTGGTAGCACAGAGAAGCTGGCAAAGGAGCTGCTTGGGGAGGTCACACGGTGGATGGATGAGATAGGGGATGCCATTAACAGCATGGCCAGGGAACATAAGCAGAACGCAAGGCCTTTGCTGCCGAGGCCTGTCTGAAGCACCAGCACGCGGGGAGGGACTGGGCTTGCATGCAACAGCAGTTTGAGCAGTCGGACAGTGTGATCAAGTGGTCAAGTAAGGGGATGAGGTGTTGACACAGACGCAAAGCAGCTTGTCCCTGTCCATTTATCTCACTGCTCCATGCTCAAGCATGTTTTTGCCGTGACCACAAGCACTGTTGTTCATGGGCAGGGCCATTTGCCAACCCTCATCAGCAGTTCATGCCCCACCATGTGGAACCCACCGACCAGGTTCCCCCAGCAATCCACCGCTCCCAAGGAGCTTTCCCTGTGCTGTACCCACATCGGTGAACAGTTCCTGTGCAAGGCATGCCTCCCACCCCGCCAATCATTCCTACATGGCTCCTACGAACACTCCGCCACAGGCAGAGCCACATGAGGAGGATCAGGAAAATGTCCCCTCACCTATCCTACCATGTCCAGCTGCCCCTAAAAGGGGCAGACAAAAAGAAATAGTTGTAACTTTATTAAAGTTCCTTGATTTTTCTTCTGCTGTTTGCTAAATAAAGTTCTTTAATTTTTCTTGTTACTTGTTTGGAGAATGGTGGTATGGCACAGTGATAAGTTGCTTTGAGGGGAGGAAGTACTTGAGGGGGGAGGAAGGGGCATAGTAGCCAGTTGCACACCTGTGCCTCTATGCTCCTATTGCCATTCCCAGACCCAGCTATCCTGCAAATGCCAATAGGAAAACACAGAGATTCAGGCCTACAGCCGGCTAGCCCACATAAGCCAATAGAGAATGCACAGGGAAAGGAAAGGGTGGGAAATAGCAGGGAAGGTGGGTGGGGACCCTAAGAGGAAGTATGCCACCCCAGTGATGGGCAGGAGGGGCTGGATGGGCCAGAGGAAAACACAATGACACAGGAAACATTTTTGAAGGCTTTATTGAAAACACAAAAAGATCATTTGAAACAGTTCACCGATGCTCATTAAACTGTCACTAATGGTGGGTGTTTATGCTAGCATTGCAGCTGATGTGCTGGCACAAGGCGTCCCAGATCGCTCGTTATGTACTGCTCCACTCTGTTCAGCTAGTCCTTGAAAAGGGGCATTGTCTCTCCAGAACTAGCAGAGGATTTCTCCAAGGTAGTCCTACTGGTCTCGCAGCTGCTGTGGAGAATGCAGGTGGCAGTGGTTAACAGGGGAGCAGTCTCTAGCTTGAAATCAATCCTAGCAGCTATTGATCTTTAGCACTGCTTTTAAAAGCCCCAGAACACCTTCCACAACAGAGTGGGTGGCACGGAGCTGTCAGTTAAAGCACCTTTACTCTGTGGTGCAGGCACTGCTGTATGCTTTCATGAGCGAGGGCTTTAAGGGCTAAATCGGTGTCCTCAAGAACAACAGGCCTCATGAGCACTTCCTCAATGCATGTTTCTGTGGCAGGTCCAAAGTCATAACGTAAGAATATAAGTAGTGCCATACTGGGTCAGACCAATTTGGTCCATCAAGCCCAGCATCCTCTCTCCGACAGTGGCCAATCTCAGTCTCTTGGGAGAAGTACCCAACAAGTCACAATGGGCAATCCATTCCCCATTGTTCCAGCCCCCAACAGCAAGAGGTTATACCCCTCCCCCCCAAACCTACTTGGTTAATAGTCCACCTATCATCCAAGAATTTATCCAATCCCATTTTAAAACTAGCTACACTACTGGCCTTGATCATTTCCTCTGGCAGTAAATTCCACAAGTGAATTGTGTGCTGAGTGAAAAAAATACTCTCTGCTGCTAGTTAATTTCATAGAGTGTTCTCTTGTTCTAGTACTACCGCTCCTTATTTAAGTGTTCCACACCACTTACTTTTATAAACTTCCAGCATATCCGCCCCCCCCCCAGTCATCTCTTCTCTAAAAGAAAGAGCCCCAAACTATCAAGCTTCTCTTCATACAAGAGCTGTTCCATACCCTTCATCATTTTTGTTGTCCTTCTCTGTACTTTTTCTAATTCTATTATGTCTTTTTTGAATTGGGATAACCAGGACTGCACATAATACTCAAACTGTGGTCATACCATAGATCTATGCAAAGGCATGACTATATTTTCAGTTTTATTCTCTATCCCTTTCTGAATGATTCCTAACATTGTTTGCTTTTTTGACCACTGCCACACACTGAGTTGAGGATTTCAATGTATTGTCCACAATGACTCCAAGACATTTTTTCCTGAATGTTAACTCTGAATTTAGAATCCAGCATTGTAGACATATAATTTGGGCTATTTTCCCTATGTGCATCACTTTGCACTTGTCCACATTAAATTTCAGCTTCCATTTAGATGCCTAGCCTCACAAGATCATCCTGCAATTCTTCACAGTCCGCTTGGATTTTAAGCTACCTTAAATAACTTTGTGTCATCTGCAAATCAAATCAAATCAGTTTATTGCGTGACCGGAGGCCATTGCCGACAATACATGAACAAGAACAGAACACCACAAAATTTTTATAACTACAAGCTAAAATAAAATCCAGCTATCTTAAAATCCTACACAGTTGTAGTCCCCTTGATATTAGTTAAAATAAACTAATTAACTCCCCGGCAGGTCTTCTCAAGGGAGATGAAACAGCTCTAAAACTTGTAATCATCACCTATTGTCTTTGAAGAAAGGATACGCTTCCTAATCTCCATAGCTGCTACCAAGAACTTCTGGAACTGCCTGGTTGTCTCCGGAGAGGCATCGGCAAGTGCTAACTGAGTCATATGTGCCACTGTAGTATCTGGTGCCCTTAAAGTAAGAGCATCCAGGAATTTGCCACGGTTGGTGTCATACAGATGGCACTCAAACAAAACATGCTGTGTGGTCTCTGCTGTTTGTGCATCATAGGGGCATAAACGGTCCCCATAAAGGAGTGCCATCAAAACGTCCCGCAAGTATGTTAGTGGGCAGGGCGTTAACTCTGGCACAAAGAAACAGATGTTTCTCTCTGAACATGGCCCTTGTGTCAAGGTAATGTGCCATTTGTCCCATCGGCGGAGCCCGCAGCCTGTACTCTCGAAGATGGTGGGGAATCAGCCACCCGCGCCATTTCCTCCTGTCTACCTAAGTCTCTGGCCCTTGAAATTATCTCACGCTTGGCAGAGGCAAAGCTTTGCCTCTAAGTGCTCCAGTGAAAGGCCACTACGAGCCAAGTGTTTAGTAACAGCAGCTTGCCACATCTGCAAATCTGATCACCTCACTCTTTACTTCCTTCTCCAGATCATTAATAAATATATTAAACACCAGTCCCAATACTCCTAAGGCACCCCACTAGTTACTTCGCTCTACTGTGAAATCTGACCATTTAGGCCTACCCTTTGCTTCTATCTTTCAACCTCCTGTATGCACGCATGTACATGCAACCAAAAAAGGGGAACTGACAGATGATGCAGGTGTCATGGTTCTCACCTGACCACCCAACCAGCACATCCATGAACCGTGCACAGTGGTCCACTATGGTCCGGAGAACCACAGCGAAGAACCCCTTCCGGTTCAAGTAGTCATCCTTGTTATGGTATAGGTAGATGATAGTGATATCGCTCCTATCAGTCGCCCCTATACAGTTTGGAAGCCCGTCCTGCCAAAACCCTCCATTACTTCCATGGGGTCAGCCAAGTGCACCACCTGGTTCAGCAACACTCCACAATCACTGTGCAAGCCTCCATCAGTATGGTGCCCATGGGGGAGGTTCCAAATTGCTGTGTGACAGAGCAGCAGGAGCGTCAAGCTTCCACATGCCAATGGCATCATGCTTCTCCATGGGGATGGGTAACTAACTACTTCACTATGCTCTGTTTTTCCTGTCTAAGCCCTAGTATCTTTGCTAGCTACAGAATGAGTCGATGGGGCATCCTAGAGTTTTTAACCCACTTGGCGTCTCCCGATGAGTGCAGAATGTTCTCCCACCAGTCTGCGCTTTTCTCCTTGACCCAGACCAGTCTCTCACTGGGTACAGCCCTGCAAACGGTATCGGTGACTGAAGTCACATCTCCCAACAGGCACCTCTCAGCACACATCAGCTCCCCATGCATGGCTTCAGTCCTCCCAAAGTACAGTCCATTGTCACCAGACAGGCAAGAGCACAGCGCCGAAGCAGGAGGCACCTCCATGGTGTAGTGCATCTCACTATCCCAGTCACACATCAAGGGAGAGTCTGCCTATGCCTTTAAATCACATTGCACCAACAGCAAAAAGCTTGGATCTGTTGGATCACTCACAAGTTTTGCTCAGCAGCAGTAATAAAGGCCTGAAGCATAACGAGCACAAGGAAGTTCTNAGGTTATACCCCTCCCCCCCAAACCTACTTGGTTAATAGTCCACCTATCATCCAAGAATTTATCCAATCCCATTTTAAAACTAGCTACACTACTGGCCTTGATCATTTCCTCTGGCAGTAAATTCCACAAGTGAATTGTGTGCTGAGTGAAAAAAATACTCTCTGCTGCTAGTTAATTTCATAGAGTGTTCTCTTGTTCTAGTACTACCGCTCCTTATTTAAGTGTTCCACACCACTTACTTTTATAAACTTCCAGCATATCCGCCCCCCCCCCAGTCATCTCTTCTCTAAAAGAAAGAGCCCCAAACTATCAAGCTTCTCTTCATACAAGAGCTGTTCCATACCCTTCATCATTTTTGTTGTCCTTCTCTGTACTTTTTCTAATTCTATTATGTCTTTTTTGAATTGGGATAACCAGGACTGCACATAATACTCAAACTGTGGTCATACCATAGATCTATGCAGAGGCATGACTATATTTTCAGTTTTATTCTCTATCCCTTTCTGAATGATTCCTAACATTGTTTGCTTTTTTGACCACTGCCGCACACTGAGTTGAGGATTTCAATGTATTGTCCACAATGACTCCAAGATATTTTTCCTGAGTGTTAACTCTGGATTTAGAATCCAGCATTGTAGACATATAATTTGGGCTATTTTCCCTATGTGCATCACTTTGCACTTGTCCACATTAAATTTCAGCTTCCATTTAGATGCCTAGCCTCACAAGATCATCCTGCAATCCTTCACAGTCCACTTGGATTTTAAGCTACCTTAAATAACTTTGTGTCATCTGCAAATCAAATCAAATCAGTTTATTGCGTGACCGGAGGCCATTGCTGACAATACATGAACAAGAACAGAACACCACAACATTTTTATAACTACAAGCTAAAATAAAATCCAGCTATCTTAAAATCCTACACAGTTGTAGTCCCCTTGATATTAGTTAAAATAAACTAATTAACTCCCCAGCAGGTCTTTCAAGGGAGATGAAACAGCTCTAAAACTTGTAATCATCACCTATTGTCTTTGAAGAAAGGATACGCTTCCTAATCTCCATAGCTGCTACCAAGAACTTCTGGAACTGCCTGGTTGTCTCCGGAGAGGCATCGGCAAGTGCTAACTGAGTCATATGTGCCACTGTAGTATCTGGTGCCCTTAAAGTAAGAGCATCCAGGAATTTGCCACGGTTGGTGTCATACAGATGGCACTCAAACAAAACATGCTGTGTGGTCTCTGCTGTTCGTGCATCATAGGGGCATAAACGGTCCCCATAAAGGAGTGCCATCGAAACGTCCCGCAAGTATGTTAGTGGGCAGGGCGTTAACTCTGGCACAAAGAAACAGATGTTTCTCTCTGAACATGGCCCTTGTGCCAAGGTAATGCGCCATTTGTCCCATCGGCGGAGCCCACAGCCTGTACTCTCGAAGATGGTGAGGAATCAGCCACCCGCGCCATTTCCTCCTGTCTACCTAAGTCTCTGGCCCTTGAAATTATCTCACGCTTGGCAGAGGCAAAACTTTGCCTCTAAGTGCTCCAGTGAAAGGCCACTATGAGCCAAGTGTTTAGTAACAGCAGCTTGCCACATCTGCAAATCTGATCACCTCACTCTTTACTTCCTTCTCCAGATCATTAATAAATATATTAAACACCAGTCCCAATACTCCTAAGGCACCCCACTAGTTACTTCGCTCTACTGTGAAATCTGACCATTTAGGCCTACCCTTTGCTTCTATCTTTCAACCTCCTGTATGCACGCATGTACATGCAACCAAAAAAGGGGAACTGACAGATGATGCAGGTGTCATGGTTCTCACCTGACCACCCAACCAGCACATCCATGAACCGTGCACAGTGGTCCACTATGGTCCGGAGAACCACAGCGAAGAACCCCTTCCGGTTCAAGTAGTCATCCTTGGTATGGTATAGGTAGATGATAGCGATATCGCTCCTATCAGTCGCCCCTATACAGTTTGGGAGCCCGTCCTGCCAAAACCCTCCATTACTTCCATGGGGTCAGCCAAGTGCACCACCTGGTTCAGCAACACTCCACAATCACTGTGCAAGCCTCCATCAGTATGGTGCCCATGGGGGAGGTTCCAAATTGCTGAGTGACAGAGCAGCAGGAGCGACAAGCTTCCACATGCCAATGGCATCATGCTTCTCCATGGGGATGGGTAACTAACTACATCACTATGCTCTGTTTTTCCGGTCAAAGCCCAAGTATCTTTGCTAGCTACAGAATGAGGCGATGGGGCATCCTAGAGTTTTTAACCCACTTGGCGTCTCCCCATGAGTGCAGAATGTTCTCCCACCAGTCTGCGCTTTTCTCCTTGACCCAGACCAGTCTCTCACTGGGTACAGCCCTGCAAACGGTATCGGTGACTGAAGTCACATCTCCCAACAGGCACCTCTCAGCACACATCAGCTCCCCATGCATGGCTTCAGTCCTCCCAAAGTACAGTCCATTGTCACCAGACAGGCAAGAGCACAGCGCCGAAGCAGGAGGCACCTCCATGGTGTAGTGCATCTCACTATCCCAGTCACACATCAAGGGAGAGTCTGCCTATGCCTTTAAATCACATTGCACCAACAGCAAAAAGCTTGGATCTGTTGGATCACTCACAAGTTTTGCTCAGCAGCAGTAATAAAGGCCTGAAGCATAACGAGCACAAGGAAGTTCTCGGCCTGCATCCCCAGGGCTGCGGTACCAGCTGCATGGCACCTGGGAGCAACTACTGGTCATGTGTCCTCACAGGACTAGCTGCGTGCGTAATGAGCTGGTTAGCTGCTATTAGTTGACAAAGTTTTTGCAAAGCTTATGCTGGGTGTGTGTATTGCTGCACCAGCACTGCCAATCCATGTGGCTATTAAAATGCATATACATTTTTGTCACAAGCACAGTAGTCAGTGCACATGTTAACTCATCTAAAAATGTTACAGACATTAGAACCATGGAATTTTTTTAATCAGAGTGGTGGTGGGGGTGTGTGACTACTGAACGTTAAGAAATGGGCAGGTGGGGGGGATCTGCAAGGTAGTGAAGGTCACTGTGCTCAGAATATATGTGGCAACATAGCTGCCCATTGGTTAAAAATAACTCATATTTTCTTATCTTTTGAAAGTAAGAGTTTTTGCTTACAAGCATGAGGGGTCATAATGCCATAGAAAGCTATTGCTGTGGGTTGCTTGCCCGGGAAAGCCCAATAGCTTCGTTTTTTGTCTGTGGGTGCTGTGGCCGCGACCAGATGTATACGCTGGCCTTTGAAGACATTTGCATGAGGCCTGCTGTAGAGAGAGAACTGTCAGACCCATCCTCCAAGCCGGCCTATGTGCTCATAGGGTGGCATATACACACAATGGGGTTCTATGTATGCATGATAGCGGGCAGACACCATGCAACCCAGCTGCAGTTCCAAATTCAGTAGAATGGAAGAGTGGAACCCCTGGAGGAGATGAAATTGTAGGATGCAAATGAGACTGACTTTTCTGCATGTTTGTGCACTGGCAGAAGGGCAAGCACTAATGGAGGCTGGCCCTTCCCTGCTTTTTTTTTCTCATCACTGCCTTGACAGCAAGAGGATACTTGTGGATCCACCGAAGTGCCTCGCTCCAATGGCGGAGATGAATCTCTTCCAGAACACCCTTGACTCAGGGTACAGGGAATGTGAACCGACTGATGGAGGGCTTCTTGTCCTAAACCAGGTTTGGACAAGCAGAGAAATGCAGAACGCCTGGCAAGTAGGGATATTTTCCACTCCAGCTATATGGTAATGCAGAAAATGATAGAGAAGGGGTACGAAAGGTGCATGCTTAACTGGGGATTTAATGCAGAACAATGGGGATTTCCACTACCACAGCAGGTGAGAACCCAATAAAACTGCATTCTGCTACCTGGATGCGACAAACTGATTGCTTTCTATTTCAATTTTTACTTTCACTTTCCATTTTCACTATTAGGTGCACGCAATAAAGTGTGCAATTTGCTCACTTAACTCAGCATTCTGTGCACAGCAAAAAGTTATTTCCAGCCGCCAAGTGCTGGCAGGTTTGAACCCGGGTATGAATCTCTGTGGGTAGGCATAGCAGGTACTGGACCGCCTCCTGGAGTCATAGTCCTGAAGAAACAGCTAGTGCGGCTTCTTTTTGTCATGGTTTGCCGTGTCTGAGTCATGACAGGGGTTAGGATACTGGGAAGGAACGGGGGTTGGTGGGCAAAATGTGGTAGGGAAAAACACCTGCCCGTGTATTAGGTTTGTCACGCTACAGCTGTATGTGGGGAATGATAGGGGTCTGCCTGCACACACAAGAAATACACACAGGGTCTGCCTGTTTATTAGGCTCTGCATGCTAAACATGGGAGTGGGGGCTGGACAGACCGAACCCAGACTCCAGGGGGCTATCCTCATGTGTTAACACCCTCTTTTCCTTCTCTAACCCTCTGTAGTTCACTCTATAAAATTTCCTTTAGGGTCCCAGACGGATATTGTTTTTTTTCCTGTGGGATTCATTTTTCATAGGGAACAGGTCTGTACAAGTGTGTCTGCATCACCCGGCACTCAGATTATGAAGCATGGCAATCAAAACAAATCTTTGCCTCCAAGCTTAGAGGACTTTGATAACTGACAGAACAAGCAAGTTTCTCCTTATTACACCACAAAACATTAATACTTACTGGAAAACAGCAATCAATTAATATTGAAAGTTACACTGGGACAAAGGATCCCATTGCATGGTAGCTGAAATTCCACATTTTACAAACTTAACTCTATTCCTGCAGCAGAACAGTACACTCAGACTAGGGCTGAAACAATTGCTAAATTGCTGCTCTTGAGAAATTTCACTGTATCAGGAACCAGAATCAATTTCCCAACTGTTACCGGATACAATTTCTCAATTCTTGTAATAGCACGAGATACCATCACAATTTACCAACTTTCCACTTATTATTTACCACATACCATTCATTTACTGCTTATCGCATTGTCGAGGGTACCATTTTACTTCCAGGTTTGCTGTTTCCACATTTCTGAGCCAATCACTGTGCGACTAACCCTCCCCTTAACCTCCCTCCTCCAGTGCCTCCAATCACAATTGTTGTTCTATATTTTTCCCTTTGCTTTGACCAACCTGCAACTGGATTGCAGATTAGTAATGGAATGTGTGTACCAGTCAGTGTACAACAGAAAGTACAAGGGAAAATGGAGTCCTAAAAATGCAGTATTGCACCGGCATTACCTCTCGGGATTTTAAACGGACAGCAAAGCAGTAAACAGAAGGTTACTAAACTGAGAAACAAAATGTCTGTCAAGTCATTACCAAGCAGTTCTCAATTCGACCAAGACAGTATCAGGAACTGAGATTCCAACAAGATTTTCCATTTGGCGAAACCTCATTTCAGCCCTAGACATGTTCCTTAGCTTGTGGTCCGTGACTATCTTGATTACGAGGATGTTTCATTTGGTCAAATGAAGACCCTCTGATAGGCAGTGACTATCCAATTACGTTCAGCTTTGTCAAGGGGCCAATTTTGCATCAGGGTTCACATTACTAACATTTCAGTAAGGAAACAATTTCTTGGCTTCTTTTATTGCATACCAATAAAGCACAGTCTACCAATGGGAGGAGAATCAACAAGTGATAATGCCTTGTTCTCCCTATCCCAATAAATGGTCACTTAGGGAATTTGTTCTCTCCTCCCCATTATACCCAGGGCGAGACAGTTGCAAGTACTGAATTGCTGCAACTACATGCAGATTTTAAGCACCATTACGGCTTCTTCCTGCAAAACAGGGAAAGGGAAGATAAATTCCAACTGCACTCTGCCTCAGGAGATGACGTGCAGCCCACTATGAGAGGGCTCACAATTTAGGGAAAGTTCCCTCACTTGTAGTTTCAGGAAAGGAGATAGAAAGCAGAGTGTACAGGGATGCTGTGCAAAGGTATAAGTTGTTCTTATTAAACAATTAACTGAGTAAATAGAATCCTAAAGAACTCATGTCTCCATTAGCTATTAAGAAATTGGCAACAGTAACTAGCAAGGAGGAAAACATTGGCATCTTTTTGGCTAAATGCAATCCGGACATGCTTTGCCTGTTCATGTCTTAAGTCAGCAAGTTCTCCATGTATCTTGTGATCACCTCAGTGGCAAGGGCATATTTATGACAGCATAATCTGCCCCTACCTCAAGTGGTCTTTGGTAGCTTTCAGAGACTTTGCCTGCCATTCCTCTGTCCACATAGGAAACAAATGGTACTTTTATCTTCGTGATGCCCCTAAAAATATTGGAGCAAACACATTGCCATTTCTCCCCTTTGGATATTACTCCATTGACAAATATCCCTTTGTTTTTAACATACGGTTACAGTGAATGAGGTCTTGCTCTTCTGCTATGTAATTAGAGGGGTTGCATGACAAAGGGAGAGGAGGAGAAGACGAAAGTGATCAGGGACAAGTAGTCAGGAAGACAGAGTTTATCATACCAAAGACAAAACCTTTCTACTCAGACAAGCAACAAGCTTCCACCAAACAGCAAATCCAGGCATCTAGAGGTGCCCCAAGCAATTGGGGCAAAAAGGATGAGACACGTTATAGCATTCCTTTTAAAGTGCTCCACTAACATGGGGCAACTGTTAGAACATATGACTGCTGGGGGGAGGGAGAAGATATCGAATGCCAATTCAAAATGCACAACTCCTTGCATAAAAGTTGCAAACCAACATCAAAAAGTGATCTTGGGTGAGGCAATGCATCAGGTTCTTTCAATGAGGAGTTCTCTAGGGACTGAAGGAATAGCTTGCCTGCAAAAAAGAAAAACTGAAGGTATATATTTAAAGATCTTTAACCATGTTCAGTTTCCCAAGTTACCTGTTCCTCAAGCAGATTTGAGAAAAAGCTCATCCTCTAATCAAACCATCATTTGACTGTTCGCTTGGGCAACCATTCTGGAGATAGGACTGGCATGTTTCTAAGTTAAGAAGTGTTTGGGATTAAACAACAAGATATTCACTGTGATGCAAAGAAGTGTTTTATTGCAAGCATGGCGAGCAAAAGGTGGATTGCTTCTCATGTGGTGTGTGACCAGGGTCAGATTTTAATTTAACCCCAGTTCTGTCAGGTGTACATCATTTCTGCCATGTGTGACATTTTCTTGGGAACATATAGGAAATATTCCATGTACCCCGAAAGGTCTTCAATAGTCACATCATCCACATAGGCCCTGGCTTGCTCAGAGCAAGACCTAGGAGAACTGGAGGGAGTTCTTGATGGCAAAGGCTGGGAGTGGTTCTCGGGAACCATTGTTCTTTCACCAGCTAATGGGGTAGTGTTTTGCAAACCAGAGAATTTGTACACTTCCATGTCTTGCCACTGTTTGCATTGACAGCCCTTGTCCACACAGACACACAGATTACCCTCGTTTCGCTTGGATACAGCTTGGAAATCAGAAAGACCTGTGCCCGTTAGACTTGCTATGGGCCCCAGAGAAGTGGCAGTGAGAGAGCTTTCCTGTTTGTTCTTTGGTGCTGTTTCAGTGATGGAAGCCGCAGAAGATTCAGAACAAAGTCCCTTAAGGCCAACATCGAGGGAAGAACTGCACTGTTTGTTTTCACCGAGCTCCTTTGGGACTGGCATGCCCAGTCCAGTGCTGCTCCCTGAAGTGTCAATCTGGTTATTGTATGCCAGCTGGCTGCAGGAAGAAGGTGGTTTTGCATTGGAGTGGATGAACTTAGGGGGATGAAGAATTGGTGACTTGGAACGCCTGCGACGCTGGGTTCTCACTGCTCCTCTTGAAGGCTTCCTCACAGACCTGGCATGTGAAGATACACAAACAAGTAGTTAGACTCTGTATCCAGGGACCTGTGTTCACTGTGTTTTCCCCACTGTTGAATATGGGTTACTATCTAGAAGTTCAAGTACCATCCTTTTTGCCTCCCATGATTCAGAGAAATGGGAAAGAGTTCAAAAGGAAACAGTCTTCGTATTTTAAAAAAGAAGAAGTTGGGTACATTTACAATAGCTATACAAGAACAAGGGCATTTTAGACACAACAATGCTGGCTCGTAGCAGCTATGCTACCACTACATACTACACCCCTACACAAGAGCCACTGGGCCTATCCTATCATGGGAACACCTTGCAAGCAAGGCGATTGCAAGTAACTGAAGTCTAAACAAAATTTCACAACAGCTATGTCAAACTCCCCTGGAGAATCATAGGCAGGAGAAACGGCATTTCCCAGGACTAGGACCAGCAGCTGAAGTGGCATTGGGTGGATTAGGAGAAGCCCCTGGATCTGCCTCTCCACTGACGCTTTTCCCAGTGACAGCAACCAAAGCAGTTGGGGGAGTGGACTGGGTACTTCCCCTGGTCCGCACCCTGGGACTAGTGAACCCCGATCCTCTCTCACATAACAGCTTGTGGGTAGCTACCCACTAGCTATGTCACGTCTAAATGTTGAAGCCCCCCCCCAAAAAAAAAAAACCCCACACCACCAGCAACATGTTTCACAATCATGAACATGTAGTTGATTTGATGTCTAAAATCATTCCGTGTCCTTAGTCGGAGTAATACAAATTCAGGCATACCACCACTTATTGTACTGAGGGAAGGGAGGGAAGCACTTCTGAAAGCAATACAAAACTCTTGGAGAAAGGGGGGGGGGGGCAACAAGGAGAATATTTTTTGTCTACAAAGGCTTTTCCCAACACAGGGGCACCAGCAGTGGATCAAGAACAAACAATGAAGGCATAGTAATATTTGTATAGTATCTTGAAAACTAAACTATGCAGGCATTCAAGAAACAAAAGCAGCAGGTTCAGAACAAAGATGAAGTAGTGAGTAAGGAACCTCTATGATGGAAGCAAACAAAAAATTTTTTAAAAGTGTATTCATGACTGAATGCAACACGAGGACGACAATTTACCATTCTTATTACCACCAGTGCTGGACTGGCTATTGCAGAAATTGTGACCACAACTCAGAGAATTTTATTTTTTCCATTATGGGTTCAGAAGTGACCACCACCAGTGGCATGCAAGCAGAGGAAATCTGTAGTCAGTATTTGTATTGTAAAAGAGAATTGATAGTAGTATGTAAAATATTTGTAAATAGATCATTTAGGCTCCCTAGACATGATCATAACTGGGCTTTATATGTACCACTACTTTGGTGTGTTAGGGGTGTGCAAGAGTTTCATTTTTATTAGCAAATGAATAGAGTCCCATTAGTTTTAGTAACAAACGTTCCCCCAAAAAGGAATAAGCAAACTATATAAGTTTGCTTTCATTTGTTTTTGTTTATTTTTTTAAACTCTCTCTCTCATATTTTTATATATATATAAAAAAAAATTTGTGCATGCACAAAATGCCTGCCAGGGCTGTTCTGCATATGTGTGGCCCTTTTCGAAAATGGTGTCAGCAGCATCACCAGCATCTTGGAAAAAGGGCAGCCAGTCTGCGCATGTACAAAATGGCCCCTGCACACGTGGGAAGTGGCCAATTTGCACATGAACAGTAATTTTTAAAAATATTAATATTTTAACAATGAAACACTCAACGAAAACAAACGGTTTTTATGAAAACCCAACACAGATGGGTGTTTAACCTAGAAAATGAAAACAAAACCAAGAGAAAGTGCTGCGCAAACCTAGTATTGACATTGGAAACCATAGTTCAGTCAATTTCAAGCTGCCCACCTCCCCCACACCCACCCTTACCCGTGCCAGGTTTCTTTAGAAGAAGAACACATGTTCTTAGGTTTGGTTTCATCTGTAGTTGCTCTAACCAGTGCTCTTGGACTTGTCCCTTCACCCACAGAACGAGAAGCAGTGGATCTGAAATAAGGAGAGTACAAGAAGTTCTACATTATTATGTCAAAAAAACCTCAAGTGATTATGGTTCTCACTTCCCCAAAAGATATTCAGCTTAGTCCAAGCTGCCTCAGGAAACTAAGGCTGCATTCACACAAACCCGTTCTCCTGCCTCTTCAATTTCTTGCGCAAAGTTGTAATCAGGCCTTTTAATTGTTCCCATATTCCCTCCCCAGCTTTAAGAAAATAAACATTACTTCTTGTATTGCCATGGCTGCTATCCCAGGATACTGTACAACTTTTTTTGCAATGCCCTGTGGGGTGCCAAGCAGACTGACACCAGGATTAATCCCTTTGCACATTTATGAGGTATCTTCCAAGTTGGTTAAATGTGCATTATTAATTATTTTTTATTTATTTATTTAACACATTTTTACCCCACCCCTCCTGCCAAAGCAGCTTGGGGTGGCTAAGCATACAAGATAAAGGTACAATATAAATATAATAAATAAATTTTATGTACCTATACACACAAAACAATAGTCTACCATGGAGGCTGTCAAAGAATAAACAAAAGAATCCCACCAGCACCACCCTACCCATCTCCCTCACCGAAAGCCTGGCGCAACAGCCAGGTCTTACGTTGTTGGTGGAAATAGGGGAGGATCCAGGGCCACTCGGGCCTCCGCTGGAAGGGAGTTCCACAGCCTAGGCGCAGCCACTGAGAACACCCTCGACATAGTCGCACCCCCCCCCACCCCCCAGGGGACTTCGAGAAAGGCGTTCCCGGCAGACTGCAGGGGGTCGATCCAGAAGCCGGGGGGTGAGGTGGTCCCGCAGATAGATGGGGCCAAGGCCATATAGGGTTTTATTCTCTATTAGTTAAGGTAGGTTCACTTTAATTGGATTTTTCAGGCTATTTATGTCTGGGTTGGCAAGGCTTCTTTTGTCAGGGTTTGTGCCTTTCTGGGAGTGTGTTAGTTTCTCTGAAGGAGATAATAATTTAAAGGAAGGAGTCCTCTACGGTCTGGTGGATTTTCAGCCACTTTGGTGGGTGGGTTAATGAGAAAAAAGAAGCTAAAAATGCCACTTTCCGCTATGGATCGACAGAGACATAACAATGAACATTCTACGGCTTTGTTCTAAAGCTCTGCCTGCTGCCTCCAGAGCTGGTTGTAAGGAGAAGGGGGCGGCAAGATTACTGGCGGTGGGTCAGGGAGCTAACTCTCTAGTTCCCTGGGCAGTGGCCTGGGTGGAGGGGAGGAACTTACACCACCACACCTGCCTTCCTGCCAGGAGAGATGCTTGGCTGGGATAGGGGAAGGGGTACTAACGCTGTCCCGAGCACCTGCTGTCCACTGGGAACTTGGGGGCTCCCCCGGTACCTCTGGCACCAGCCACTCGCCTACCTGCTGGTTCAGCTAAAGCTGAAGCTGCCACTGCTAAACCTAGAACCATCATTTTGAAAGTGCCGGGGCCATAGCATGGGCATGCGCTTGGGGACCTATTTCCTAGGTGTGAAAATGACGGCTCCAGCTTCAGCAATGGTGGTAGCTCGGGTGGCAGCAACTGTCAGAGCTGGCTACAGTGAGATGGCGGGGAACCAGTAAATGTACTTCCTCTTTGGCTGCAGCCTGGATGGAGGGCTGGGGGAGAAGTCAGGCTGCCCCCCCCCAGTTGCCCACCTGGCCATGTTACAGTGTGCAGCTCCAGCACCTTCTTGCTTGCCCTTCCTTCTTCCTTTCCTGTGCTGTGCCAGATCCAGGCTCCCGCTGCTGCAACTGTGAAAGCCGCCAGCCCACACACCTGGTTTCTCCTCGTTCGGTCAAAACTTTCCTTTCAGAGGCCCCGCACCACCACTCAGGCACGTGCATGCCCATTTTGGGGCTGGTGACATGTTCCCTACTCCAGCATGCTGGGAAGTGTAGTCCCTGCATGTTTCAGTGAAGAACATGGTACCAAGCCCACTGCACACACACATGCCCTGGCGTGTGGGGCCTTTGAAAAGAACAGCAACAGCAGCGGTGGTGAAAGCAGCATTGCCTGAGTGGGGAGCAACAAGCCAAGTGGGCCAGCGGCTTTCACAGTCGTAGAGGCGGTGGCGGGAGCCTAGATCTGGCATAGCACAATGGTGAGGTGCAGGAGCTGGGATAGATGATCCTTGGAGGGAAGGAGGGGCCAGTGAGTGACTTTGTGTGTGCGCGTGTTTTTGAGGGAGGAAGTGTGTGTATGTTGGGGGAGGCAGGGAAAGTATGTGTGTGTTGGGGGGGAACAGAAAGCTCTATTTCCTAGGTGTGAATAAGAAATCCCTACAACAGATGGGGTAACATGCAAGTCAGGGCAAAGATACAGCGAGTACTCTGGAATGATTTCCCTCTGTGCCAAACATCCAAGGGCCAGCCATTCTACTGCCCAGTTACACAGGTCAGCATTGTACTGTGGCAGCTAGAGCCATTTTGGCAAGTGCGTTACCAATTAAAACCCTTATATTATAAAACTTAATATACACACAGCCATTACTTGCCCCAAAACCAATTATCTTACAAAAAACCTATTGGTTTAGAAGAAATAGTTAAGGTGGGTTCTTTCTACTTAAACCCCCCAAACCAAGAAAATACATATTTCCTAAGCCCAGCAACCAAAGACAAACTTCTAAACAAAAAACAGCCCTGTCTGCATATTGATGACACCGCACCTCAGTCTCCTAGTGTAATAAGTGTGGTGGCGAAGCTGTAGTGATACGAGTGATTTTATCCGGGAAGTAAACAACAAACATGTCACAGCAGGCCTGTGACATCCTGCAACATAACCTGGTCACATTATTTAATAATTTTTTTTTTTAAAAAGCAAGGGAGGATAGAGTTTCACAGGATTTATCATCTCATGTGAACGCAGTTTAAGTGCAATCAGATTCCCAGTCTTGGAGTATCAGACAAAGAGCATTTAAGTCATGCTTGGACATTAAAAAAAATATGAAACAGATTGCAGATGATGGTTTCTGCGGGGTACTACCTCACTGCCCTTCCCAAGGTGTCCCTTCTTCTTTCTGAAGTTTGTGTGTTGCCACCCCCTGCTGGCGACTGGTGGGAAGTAAAGTTAGATCTAACCAGTGCTTCTTTTACACAACTAACAAATGCTAGCCTACAAATCATGGGTTTACTAATTCCACTAGTGGCAGCAGAAATCAAATCTATTTTACACATACATTTACAGATATTAAGAAGTATTTTATGCTGTATGAATCATCCCTCAACCAAAGAAGCAAATATCAATCGCTTTCCAGCAAAAGGTAACACTTTAATGGATTCCACCAACAGTTCTTCCCTTAGTACCATTCCTTGCATACTCAGGTCCCCAATGCAAACATTGTAATTGAAGGGCAATTGTCCTTGATAAGACGAGTCTGAAGACTGTACATTTTGGAACTGAATGAAAGGGGGAAACTTTCAAACTTCCAGTGGAGAGCTGCCAGAAAAGAACCCGCTACTGATTATTCTTATCGACAGGAAAGAAGTCTTAATACATAAGACGACAACTGTACCTCATTCAAGAATCAGTCCACGGAAGACGGTTAACAAGGATTCTAGAATAATGAAAACAATGTTTCCTCTGGGAGACTATGCGCAAGTGAAAACAAAGCAAAGAAAGGAGTTCCTCTGAACTTGGATATACTCAGGAACCTTGAGTTTGTATCACCCTGTCTTGAACAACTCACAATACAACTGAAACAGCAGCTGGATAGCAACGTTGTATTGCAATTTTCAGAATTACAGAACAGCCTTAAAACTGAGCCTTCCCCAAAGAAGCAGATTATTCAGAGAATGTGTCTTTCAGAACCACAAAAGTCAATAAACCAGTCTTCTCACAGTATAAAAATGTACTGACTATAAATAAACTTTGTTTAAGCAAAAGTACTTTTTCACTCAGTGGACAGTACAGTTGTGGAACTTCTTGTCAGAGGTGACCGTGAAAGCCAGCACCATAACTAACTTCAAATGGAAACTAGATAAATTCTTAAGAGGATAGAGCCATGAATGCTTACTAGTTGGGGCTTAAAGCCATGGCTACTGGTAGTTCGGAGTGGTTAGCGAGAGATAGGTTACACCTCCCTGACCTGTACTTTTATTTCTCTTGAGCTACTGTAGCTGGCCACCGTCAAAGACAGGATGCTGGGATCGAAGGACCATAGGCATGACCCAGTATGGCACTTATGTTCTTATTTGAAGCACACTAGATCCTGTATCCAGGAAATTTTGATACAAGGAACTCTTCTCACTAATTGTAAGTTACCATTGTATAACTTAGTAACTCTATTGCCTATTCAGAACACCAAGTTAAATGGGGTCCACTTGCATCTGAAGGTTTACTCAATTCCTTCAAATACAAAACATTTGTAAATTACTGAATCCAAATTTGCAAAAATGCATACAGACTGTAAATAAACACAACTATGTATGTGTTTGCTTCAAGAAAGGGGAAGCCAGAAAGTGAGGGACAGTAACAGTCTCAGGAAACTGACAATGAACTAAGGCTCCTAGCCTTAGTGAGGTAAAAAAAGCCTTGGAACAGACTTCCAGACAGTTGAGCAGAAGAAAAACGTCAAAAGTAGTCACAATCGTTCATTTACAGTAGTTTGCAGAATTACAAAACAGCCTTATACCTGCGCCTCCTCCCAAAAAGCAGGTTATTCAGAGTTTCTTTCAGAGCCACAAAACTAAACAAACCAGCCTTCCCACAGTATAAAAATGCATTGGCTATAAATAGCTGCTGTTTCAGTTGTATTGTGAATTGTTCAAGGCACTTGAGGGTGGTACAAGTTTAAGGTTACTAAGCATTTTACCAAATTTATAATAGCTCATTTTTAGATTAAATCTTCTTTGAGAGAAAAACTACATACCAGCATCCTAAATTATTCAGTACACTTGGCAAACACACAGCAGCTATAAGTTGCTGCCATGACATTTGATATCAGTAGATACTTTTGATGCAGTAATATTCTCCCTTAGTCACAGCAGTGAATCACCCTTCCCACTCCAGTGCACTTAATCACGCTTCCTCCTAGATTTCCATGTATCCACCCCATTGTTTAACCTTTGCTCTCATTACCAGGGTTCCTAGTTTTCTGCTAGAAAGTTTTTGCAGGCAGTAATTTCCCAGAAAAACCCAATTACTACATTCATTTTCTATGGTTTTCCAGAGAACACACTGGAATTGCTATTTTCCCAGAGGGGGAAAACAAACAAGAACAGAATTCCAGGTTTTTCTGCTTGCAAAAACTCACTGGCAGAGAAAACTAGAAACCCTGCTAGTTACACAGCACTTCTAAGGGAAGCCCAAGAACTATGCAGAAACCAGATGTGGGAAGTAATGTTTTTGTTTTTAAAAGGCCTGAAGTGAACTATTCCATTGTCCAACTGTTCTTACAGTTGGAAAGTTTTTCCCAATATTTAAACAAGGCTGCTTGCCCACGTGCTGATGTTCATGTGAGATTCTATCCCACACGAAAATAGCAACAATGTAAGATTCTTTCAGGGCTGCATGCCTAAGTTATTTTACTTCTGTTCCCCACCCCCTTATGAGATGTCATGCGACCTTGGGAGATCGGTTAGAGGATCCACGTGCACGTCGTAATTTTTGCGTAAGTTAAATTATTGTTTAAATCACCCCATGCACACATTCAAACCTCAAGTAATACAGAACTCATGTGCCAGAGCTCGGTTTCCCTGCCCTGACATCCCTGATGAAACTCACATTAATTTCCCAGCCAAATGAGGAAAGGCAGATGCACAAGTCACAAAATCTCACATAAGATACAAAGTAATGTGAAATTGTGTGATGTGGACAAGCAGCCCAAAATCTATCCCTGAAGCAATTTAAACCCATCCCCTCTTGTCCTACCTTTCATGGCAGTAGAGAATAACTGCTCTCCATCTTTTTTGTGGCAGTTGTCTATATATTTTGAAAACTTCTATCATGTCCTTACTTAGTATTCTAGACTATACACTCTGTTCCTCTTACGGCTTGCATTCTAGCCCTTTTACCACTTTTGCTGTTCTCTGAATCCTCTCCTATTTGTCGTCGACATCGTTCTTGCCTAAAACTGAACACAGTATTCCCAGTGAGATCTCAACAGTACTGTGTAAAGTAGCACCAATTATTCCTGTTCTGGCATACCGGTTTCATGTCCTACCTTTCTGGTTATGTGTATTGGGAACAAGGACTCCAATCAAACTTATTTCACACGGGCAGCCAAATTACAGCACTCAGTAACAAGTTTTGGCCACTGACAACCCAGGAGGGATATGAACCAGCAACTGACTTGTTGCTCTATATATTCTATTACTAATCCCTTTGAGAGACAGAGCTTTTTGCTTAATCGTAAATGTACATTTTTAGAACTAGTTTTACTGTTGTAGAGTTAAGTATAATACTGCCTCATCTTTACATATCTGCCTCCAGCTTTCTGAAGGTATTTGTATAACTCACAACCTGCCACTAACACAGATCTTTAATATCTCACTACACTTTCACTTACCCTGCTGTATCAACTCTTAGCTTCTTGAAAGCGGTTTGTAGAACCTCTTCAGCTTCCGTCATCCTCGGATAACAACTTCCTGCTGTTGTGTCCTTGTAGTGCTGAAAACCAAAAATAGGAGAGTATGAAAATAAAATTGAAAAAAGAGCTGCGTGAAAAGCATTACTATAACTGAAGAGCAATGGGACAATTGATGCAACCTAATTTCAGAGGATTGTAAATCATTATTAGTATGTACATAAGCCCACATTTTTGTAACAAAACCTATTTCTATGACTTGTTTGAGGGTAAGCAACAGAAAACATACAAGAATGCGTGTGAGGGTGACTCTTCTAAATAGCTTTGACAAATGAAACTTTTAGCTGAGTTAAATAACTTGTGCTGTCATGAGCAGACAGGAAGAGAAAGAAGCAATTTAATGCAGGAGCTTAATATGGAATCCTACATTTAAGAATAAAGAAAAATGCAAAAAAAACCCTCAGTTAGCCCTGCCGCCGGGAGAGAATTCCATCTTCTGCGCCAGGGAACCTTCCAACCTAGCAACACTCACATTGTAACCTGTAGACCCTAATTATATTCCAGGTGTGTTGTACTTAGTCCTCCACTTCTTGGTTCTTTTCCCCATCAAATATCTGCAGACTTGCATTTCCCACCCTACCACCTTCAACTGTCATTTTTATCAACTTAGACATCAATCCCTTAAACCTATCTTTCAATCATCTCTGTTGCCCGTCTCTAGCCCCTCCCATTTGTCAATAGTTTTCTAGTAATCAGGTGCTCAAAGCAAAAAAAATTAATTATCTATTTAAAACTGCAAACTTGTAATGTTTAATACTTACCAACAGAAGGTTTCTATGATTGGTAAAGAAGGATGATTAAAAGTGAACCTCTGTTAATCAATAAGGACTCAACACATTCATGCAGGAGAGCCCTTTGATACCACACTACAACCTTGCTATATAACATGCGGCATTATAGTGAAAATTCAGTTATAACAGGCGTGAGGTATGATTCCCTATGCGTTATATCAAAAATAGCTTCTACATGGCAGAATTTTACAAAATCATGAGTGGTGTGGAACAATAAATAAGGAGCTGTTATTTACCCTCTTTGGAAATACTAATAATAGAGGCACGCTAATTGGCTGCAGATTTAGAACAAAAAGGAAATGCTTTTTTACTTAACATACAATTACCTGGAGGATCTCACTGCCATATGACATCATGAAGGCTAACAGCATAACTGTGTTTAAAAAAGAAACTGATACATTCCTAGAAGATAGGTGCATTCATAGCTAATTAGTCAAGTTGATCAGAGGACATAACCTCTTACTGTTGGGAACCGGGAGTAAATAGCAGGAACTGAATCACACCATTATGACCGGTTGTGTTCTTCTCTAACACAACCTAAGTTGGCCATTATCAGAAACAGGATGTTGAGCTGGATTGGACCATTGGTCTGACATAGTATACTACCACTTCTTATGTACACTGTAATACAAATTTGGCTACAATGTGTTGGGAGGCCTGGCTCCTAAATACAGTGTTATAATGAGGTTGAAGTGTATTTTCCTCTCCTTATCAAGCTGTTTTTAATATAAAAAGTACTGGAATGAAATCCATTCGGAGCTGAATTCCCAAGTCACTGTAAAGATGGGTGCCTGACAGCAACAACAGATGTCAACTCTTATGATGAGTTAACAATTACCACAGAAACAAGCTACTATTACAACAATATTTCTGACAGATGTTTGAATAATGGAATCAAGCTAGCTGGCAAATGTACATTGCATATATTCTGGAAAAAGAATGCATGGGAAACAGGAATGTAACTAAACTGTCTCAGATTCACAAAAGATAAAATGAAACCAGTAAATATAGAAAGGCAATGTCTGCCAAGACAGAAACTTACATGGCCCCAAACTCCCCCCAGCTGTTATTTCTACTGCTTGCTCCAAACCAATTTCAGACATTCATGCTACTTGGATGTCATTATGACTTATGATGTGTCATAATGACTAATGTACATACTATGCACTGCGTCAGACAGCAAGTAAGCACAAAAAGAAGTGTTTGACGCAAGACTGTTAGTGAGATGCTGGTTGAAGCAGGTGGATGATAAGGTACACAAGACAGCTTTGCTTCCAAAACACTTAATTGGTAGTAGTAAATATTTCTTTGGGCATATGTTCATGTAAGATTCCTTTCCTTTAAGTATTTACCTGTTTAAAAAAGTCTGTATTGTCACAAAGCCTAAGTAACAGCCTACCTCAAGGAAATTCTTTTGTTGGCCCAAAGAAAGTTCTCCTTAAGTACAATTCTCCTTTTAGATTAAATCTTTAAATTCAACCCAGAATCACCTGGGAATACTTTTATGTCATGACAGCCTGAGAGGCATAGCAGCAGTCTTCATGAGGTGATGAAAGAACAGTTATTTTTAAAAACAAGAAGATATTTCAATAAAAAGATTAATGCACTGTTTTAGCTAAGTGGAATATTTTCAAGGCAAACTCAGAGTGAGTTTGTTCATACAACTTTATGAACATTGATAAAATTAATCCTACTCTTAATTCCTATTGTCTTATCGGAGTACAGTAAAGAACAGTAACAGACTGAAATTTTGAGTTAATTTTATTAATATCTTGTTAAAATACATTCTTGGTTTGTCTTGTCTTAAAACTACATGCACATGTGTAAATTCATTTCTGTTTTATTGTCTGAGGTTTAGCGACACTACCTTATATCATCCACAAAAAAGGATAAGCCATACTTATACCGCTGTTCATGCAGACATATACCCTGCTTTACTTTTAAATCAGTCTGAGAATTGTGAAAGGGCATTTGGAGTTTAAAGTTTCCAAAATCATTATGAAGGAAACAGCATGTTGCATTAGAAGAATTTGAATGCTTCAGGATACGATTAAAGCAAACCAGTAAGAAGGCACAGAGAGCTAGACCCTTACAAACAATAGTAGTAGACTTCCCAAATCTTCAAGGTAGAATGAGAATTAAAATACATGCACGCTTCATACTTTCACCTTCAAGTCATTAAATAAGCCTCAAGCCTAACATTTCAATTTTTAGTTGTGTTTTAATATATTAAAATTGTCTTCCCACTCCCTTGTCTCTTAGATTGTAAGCCCCTTTGGGGTAGGGACGGGTCTGTAACTATTGATTGTACAGTACCAGGTGCATTGCTTTCACTATATAAAAAATAAAAGCAATAGTTAACCTGAAACATAAGCATATGTACTAGAACTGACACACATTTGTTCCAGAGCACACACACGGTTGCATGTTTCTCCTTAGGTTACAATGTTAAACAGCTAAATGTATTGTTTATTATATATAGCACATATTTATTATAAACATTGCATTATTATTTAGGATAGTACTTTCAGGACACAATGCTCCACCCATTGAATTCAATGGCAAGTTTCTCATTGATCTTAAGCAGGGACCCAAGTTGACTGCACCAAAAAAAACTTAAATTCTGCAACCAGTGAAGCCAAATTCTTCAAATTCACCGCGAGCATTAATATTTGCATAATTAACTTGATTTGTCTTCAGACTCCACCTACTCACAATTCATCTCCCAGGGGCCTATTTACCCTCGGGTCATGGTCAGGACTGGCTGATTCTGCGAAAAATCACTGCAAACTGCAGCAACGCAGTCAACTCGGATCCCTGACCTTAAGTAACCACTTATCCAAATGCCCATCTGAAGGAGGAGGAGCAGGAAGATGCACGCTCCCGTGAACCAACCAGCACCCACTCATGGCACACTGCTGAAAAAAACTAGAGTGTCTCGTACAGGGCGAGCCAAAAACGTGTGCAGCAATGGGCGCCGCATATGCCCTGCCTGTATGAACGGAGGCGGCCACCCACACCAGTAGCCAAGTACCCCGCTCTGAGGCACGGTGGGTGGGTGGCATGCCTTTAGAAGTCACAAGAACTGTCCGTGAGTGCTGGGGAAACTGGTTCCCCAGTGCTCACGTGGGGACATGTCGATTTAAGAGACCAGGCCAGTGCACTTCCCCCTCTCCTATGGTCTGTGGCAGGGCGAGTGCAAAGCAGCTGCCACAGTAGGCACACTTAAAATTCTTCCCCACTCACTCTGCCTTAGTGGCTGCTCAGCAGCAGTGCCACATAGCGGTCATGCCCCCACGCCTTGATTGTTTAAGAACACCTGCAGTGACACTAGGAGGGAAGTGTAAAGCGCCGTAGGGTGCTTTCACACATGTAGGAATGCATCTTTTGAAGGTCCAGAGAGAGAATGCGCATGCAAATCAGGCATGTCTGATCACGTGGGAATACCCAGAGGTGCGCGATTGAAGCTTTTATGCACATTTACAAAGGCAGTTGACAGAGCTGCAGGCGCTTTCCCACTTGACAAAACGCAGCTAATTTGCCTCCAGGAAAAGTTCCGGGATGCAAGTCAGCCACAGGTTTCATCACATGGGAAAGCTAACCTGCGTGGCTTTGATGGCAATGCTATGGGCCACAGCCGCATGCGTTAGCTTTCCCACATGATGAAACCTGCACCCGATTTGCCTGCGGGAGCCTTTCCCTGAGGCAAGTTAGGTGCATTTTGTCACATGGGAAAGCACCCTGCAAAATCCAGCTCGCCCAATCACCCTTGTAAGTGCACGTAAAAGCTTCAATCATGCTCCTCTGGCCAGTCTCACATGATCACACACACCTGATTAGCATGCACATCCCCTCTGTGGGCCATCAAAGGATCCATTCCTGCCTGTGTGAAAGCACCTTTAAGACAGTGAAAGTGCCAAAAGCCTGGATTACTATTATTTATATAGTCCAGCAGTGTTCCCAGGTACACTGATTATCAAGTCAGTAGTTATAGACAAGTCCCTACCCCAAGGGACTTACAATCTAAGAGAGACTAGGGAGAGGTGATCAGGAGAGACAAGGATACATTCATGAGATTGAGAAAAAGCAGGTGCAAGTGCTTAACTAAGTTACAGGGAACAGATCAAACCTATTAAAGAGGTTCAGCAGGGGGGGGGGGGGAAAGAGAGAAGAGAGAAACGAGACTTGCCAGATCAAAATTTTTTTTAAAAAAAACAACGAAACACCCCCCTAGTGCGAAGCCAACCTAAAATATGGGATGTCCACTATGCCCCCCCTAGGGCAGCAGGTCTCTGAGATAAGGAAGGTT
The DNA here is from genome assembly GCA_003113815.1 of Sphenodon punctatus. Lineage (NCBI taxonomy): Eukaryota > Metazoa > Chordata > Lepidosauria > Sphenodontia > Sphenodontidae > Sphenodon > Sphenodon punctatus. Next base: position 1,503,608 of record QEPC01012908.1, on the reverse strand, counting down.
CCCTCACAATAAGCCCCCCCGGCAGCCGTACTTTGAGCCCACTCGTTACTGGATGGGAATAATCTTAAACGCGCATATATTAACATATATTACCTCATGCAAATTTATGCAGATGAACCGTGGCCGGTTCTCCTCTCCAGGGCCGTAGCAGTCCTTGTCTCTGAGCACTCAGACCCCGAAGGGCCCCGGAGCGATGCTAAGGGAGCTGGCCCGGTGACTCAGCACAACCTCCCGGGACCTCAGGCCACCGTCGCTCCCGGTCACACCCGTCCACCTTCCCGGACTGGGCAACGAGAACTACCCCGACCCTCACCGCGCTCGGGTCCCGTTGGGGAAAGAGCCCGGTCTCCCGCCAACTCCCGGGCGCCTTGCTCCGCGGCGGAAGCCGCCGTCCTCAGGTGGACACGCCTACCCCGGAAACAAACCGTCTTCTCTAGCCATATGAACAGACGGTAGCTGAGGAGGACCAGTCAGCTCAGTCCGTCAACGCGCACGCGCTATAGCTGAAGAAAGTCGCAAGCACCGCTCTGTGCTAGATTCCCAGAGTGCAGGGTCACGCGGGTGTCTCCGAAACTCCACCCCCTTCGCGTGCAGTGACGTCACTTCCTGTTGTTTTTAGCTGCTTCCGGCAGTGGCTTAGGGCCGTTCTGGTGAGTGACGCAGAGTTGGGGCCAGTTCGGCTCGCGCTGTTCTAATCGCAGACTGGGGCGATGGGGTACGGTCTGGGGTGAGGGTCCGGCGGAGGAGAACCGCTGTCGCTTGGGTTTGCTCTGGGGCTTCAGGGCTTGTCCTGTCCTGTCCGCGCACCTCGCATCCCGCCCCGCCATGGAGGGGAAAACCAGCTGCTGGGCTGGTTCTTGCAGCCACTTCTCCGCTCCTGAGGGGGCTTGAGGCCCCCTCGTTTCCTCCAGCAGGTAAATAACTGTCAAACCATGCGTTCGTGACACCTGCTGCGAGGGCGGGGCGGGGCTTAAGGCCACCTAAAACAGGATTTGAACCCTGGTTTCCTAAGTCTAAGTTCAACCCCTTAATTACTAGGCTGCCCTGCCTCTAGGATGGTTTATTTCATGCATCACCCTAACTGCAACGGGATACTAGTTTGGACCAGTAGCAGACCTCCCAGCAGTCCCTGTTTTGGTGCTGACTCCCACTATCTTTCAGGAAAAACAAAAAGATCTATATTCATGCCTTGGGCACCTCTTTCCTGGCTACTTCGCAGGATAAGCCCTGGCGAGGATGAAGGGGAGATGATGGGATGACAGGAGGCTAAATGGAAGGAGAGCTTGTCCCTCTTCCTGCACTTGGAATGTTGGGAGGCTGTGCCTGCGAGTGCTAGAGAGGGTGGAGCTGATTGGCTGAAGGGGAGGGCTTGTTCCTTCTTGGCGGCTCAGAATGCTGTGAGGTTCCTAATAGGCATTGTTCTCTTCTGAAAGGTGACTGCCTCATAAGCCCTGCCCCTGCCCCATAACTTGACAGGACAGGGAAATGAACCATAGTCTCCAGTTGGTAAACAAATCACTAGACTAACCTGCCTCTGTACAGCTGAATATAAAACAGGAGTTCTATATGATGGCCAGCCAGTGGGGCTGGGGCACAGAAGTCATTAATGAAACCATGCAGGATTCTTCTGGTTTTAATTTCTAATGCTGAAATGGACAATCAGTCTTTCCTTGGCCTTTCCTGTTTCTGGGTGCACACTATTTCCTGGGGCTCAGCCCCACCTTGAATTTAATTGTCAGGGCTAAGCCCCACTATCATTAAGCCCTGCTCTAAGTAAAATGGGATCTTTTTAGTTGTAAAATTAAATTATCTTCCCACCAACCCTTGAATGCCAGTAGTACTAACTGCCAGGGTTCTGGAGAGTCAAACTAGATTTTTCCATCTCATTTTGCAGGCTCTAGAGATCATGTTGGCCTCACTGATGGCTGAAAATGATGAGACTGCTCTGGTGTTTCCCTTAGTTTTAGTATAGTTTATCTGAGGGCAGATTAGTCACTTTTGCTGTTGGAATGTACACCCAATCCACATAGTGCTCAACTGACACAACACCTGTGCAGATGAATGATGCTTGTACTCACTGAGTGCTTTGCACACAAAAACTGTAGTTACAAATTCTGATGCTGTGTAAGTTAGAAAAGAATTTAGTTTCCTTTTGCAGAGCTCACTGGAGAAAAGCACCTCTTCTCAGAAAAATAAGTGGCTATGATTCTATGGGTGAAAACAGGCATGATGCTAACCACTCTTTAACCACCCTTGGTGGTTATTTATGCATGTTGCAGGGCTGTATTGGTGCCCTATGCAGCCCTGCAACATGCATAAATGACTACCAAGGGTGGTTAAAGGATGGTTAGCGTCATGTCTGTTTTCACCCAAAGTCTACACAGAGAGAAGACGAAGTGCAAAGATCCCATTCTTACAGTTCTTTTTCCAAAGCTGAAGTGGATGAAACATAATCGGAATGGCTTTTGTTCCCAAAGAGACTTGTCTCAGATACTTTCACCTTGACTGTAGTTTAGCTGTTTTGACAAAACTGATCCCAAAAATTGATTCGGGGTTTAGTTAATTTAAGTTCTCAAAAATGTAAATAGTCTCTTTNCCTTGACTGTAGTTTAGCTGTTTTGACAAAACTGATCCCAAAAATTGATTCGGGGTTTAGTTAATTTAAGTTCTCAAAAATGTAAATAGTCTCTTTGTTTATGTCATTCACAATATCTTCATGTGGAAAGTTGGGTTCATAGGCATTTTGAGTATCACCAGCTATTGTAGTTCCAAAAATTTAGCATTCTTCATCTGTTGTCAATATTGGACCCAACCAGCAATCTGAAGCACCCAGATTTTCCACACTTGGCACTATATAGGTAACTGAAAACAGATGAGCTAGATTAGAGCTGAAACCAATAACTGCTGCCCTTTGGTAACAGGACACATCCATGGTATCTGGAAAGACCTGGATACCAAGCAGTAGCTTGTTAGTGTTCTGCAGATTATCCTCTGTACCATTTATTGTATAGGTTAGAAGTGGGCAAATGGTGGCCCAGGAGCCGCTCTTGGGCACCTGTACTGTGGCTCTTGCCAGAAGTGCCTTCCTGTCCATGCAGCTCCCATCAGAAGCAAGAAAAACAGAGCTGCCATTTCAGCTGTTGGAGCCTCATGGAAACCTTGGAAGCAGGAGGAGCATGCCCTGAACTGCTTTCTGCTGTCCAAACCCTCTAGACCACTTAAGAGGCAGAGTTTTGATGCAAAGGGGGAGCTGGGAGAAGCAGCGTAATCAATGTAATGTCTGTTGTGACTCTTGGCAATATGAAAGTTTTGGTGTATTGGGCTTGGGAACTTTGCCTAGTTCCTTTCCTGTTTATTCCCTCCCCCTTCTGGACCTGGTTTACAGTACTAACGGTAACATACAGTTATGGTAATGCAGTAAGCCAGTTTATTTTTCTGGTATTATCTGGCAATCTGATTTGGCAGTTAACGGCAACAGTAATCTGTTCATTACTGAATAACTGCCGAACTGACTGAAATACCCAATATATTAACTGACATTAACCAGCCAAGATATTTACTACTTGGATGTATTCCTGTTATCTTCTCCTCTGTAACTAAGCTATGCATGTTCACCTGCAACTTCTTAGTTGTATTCCCCTCTCTCTTCTCTCCTTTGTGTCCCCTTTTATTTCTCTGTTAGATTATAAGCCCACTGGAGGACCTGTCTATAATTGATTGCAAAGTGCCAGGTACATTTCTGGCACTATATAAATGTTTAATAATATTTGCAGATCATTTTATTAATATTTGGTTCGACTCTTATCTAGAGCAATACAAAATTTTCTGTTTTTTCTTTTCAAATGATCAACTAAGCTTTTTCGTAAAAGATTTAATTCTTTTGTTTTGCAAACATGTTTGATGCTAGAATGTTGCTTTGTTTACAGGTTGTATAACCTCTTTGTTCTCTAGGTCCATTAACTTGTCCTCTAAAACAGTGGTTCCCAATCTTTTCCCCCTGTGCCTCTATTTTGAAATGTAATTGTAGTCTTAGGACCCCAGTCAGCAATGCACACAATGCAAAGCATGTGAAAAATCAATCCGATTGTGACCCCATTCACAGACCTTCTGATCCCACTTGGGTTCCATACCCACAGTTTGAGAACCTCTGATCTAAAGGCTTTCTTTCAGCATGTATTGTGCATTGCCATTGCAAACTTTATGCTGCATGAGCTTGCAATGGAAGGTCTTATACACAAGTGTAAGTGCAGGATCAGGGCTTAAGTTATCGTATGTAAGTAGTTTCTGCCTGTATGCCTTTTCTGCAACATTTCTAATAGCTCTGGCCTGTTGTCGTGACAGATGGTCCTGAACATTAGCCTTCTATGAGCGTTTGCTGGTATTCTACACTTTTCAAACAAAATTATTTTTAAAAAGCTGTTATTGAGCTTATCTCTTAAATTTGATGAACTAGTACATTCAGACCTTTCCATGGTCCTTGCAAGCTGGAAAGAATTAAGTGATTGTTCTCTCTCCTTCATAACTAGTACAGTCTGCAATTAGCACACAATTACGCTTTCTGCGAGAGTCCCATATTCATAGGTTTTTATTAGACTGAATAGCGTCACAAAGTATAGTAATAAATGACTGTAGGCAGGGATCTCTGCTGGCAAAGTCCATGCAGGCTTAGGACCCTGCTGTCACACCAGCATGGAAAAACTAGTAAGCTTGTCTGCTTTTTGGCTACAGCTCACTCACTGTTCACAAAACACAACCTTTGCTCAAACCTTTCCTTAGACCAGCAACATGCAGTCTCAGGAGTATTGTCATGCTATTGTTGTTTTTTCCTTTGATAGGCCTTCTATAGGGGTGTTTTAAAATGAGACTGTACCATGCATGGCCACCCACCCACTCGGCTGCTCGTTTGAATGTGGCGTGGGTGGAGGTGCACTCCCGTGACCTATGCAGCACCCACCCATGCCTACTCACGGCATACCGGAGGAAAAGCTGGATTGTGCCGGGGGGGGGGAGGCAAAATGGTGCATTGGGACAGGTGCCCATGCATTAGTTGCCTGTTTAAACTGGGGTGCCCACCCATGCCAGCAGACATGTCTACACCCCAGCAGCCTCCCCGCTTCACCCCCATCCCTACCGAGAGCTCTTAAAAGGGTAATGTAATGGCTGCCTGTATGAGTTGCTTCGGCGCCAGTCCGTGGTGGGCAGACATGCGTGGAGGCTGCCTGCATGGCTGCGGTGGCCACCCAGGGAGCTGCCCATTAGATACCCTCCCCACTCACTCCACATGCGTGGGCGCTCCACAGCTATACCACTCAGTGGACATGGACCCTCCCTCAAGCCGTGCTTGATTTAAAAAAACCCTCTGTCTTTTCAGCACTTACCACAGGAGTTCTGGGCAATGACCTTCTGGTCAAGAGTGACTGCTATTCTTTTCAGCAGTTTTCAACTCCCCCCAGCCAGCTGCTGTGGGTCCTTCTCCTGCCGGATGTTCTCTTCTGGCAGTTCCCCGACAGCAGGTATCCAAAAGCACCTTTTTCCAATCTTCATCCCGCACTGTCTTTGGGAACTGTCCCAACCTACTGCATCCAGAATGTTTTATCCTTTCTGTTTTATAGCTTCCAATCAGCCAAGCCTCTGTAAACGAGCAGCTCCTGGGTGGATCCTACTCTGCAGTGGGGTATGCAAACCCCATGACGTACACTCTGCCTTTTCAAGTACAGCATACAGGGTTCGAAATTTGCAGGCGCCTGGGAGCCATTGGCACCCAGAAAACTCAGACTGGTTCAGGGGTGTAGTGGGGCAAGAACAGTTCAATATCAAGATAAAGTCTGGCGACTGAATTTTATTTTCATGTTTATTTGCTCCCGGAGTTCAATCTGAACTTTCATGCCCTTACAGCATATCTTTGTGACTGAAAGTACGTAGTTAGGCCATGGGTGTATCAGAGCAGAGTTGCCATCGCTCTTAGTTGCTTCTAATGTTTCCAAAATGTCCTGCATGTCATAACTAATAAAATAGAAATATAGGGAGCCATTTCTGTTCAGGTTTGTCCATTCCAGTGATTGCTTTCCCCATTTCCCAAGTAATAGCTAAGCAGCATTGTGCTTTTCAGCCAGACATATCTGAGGTTCCAGCAGTAGGTAAATATTCTTTTTGAGTCTTGTATTTATAGTTCAGGATTGATTGGGGTGCATTTGTACACACGCACAGATTCTCACTCCCAGTAGTACTTTATTGTTTGTGTCTCCCAGTCCACGCTTGGTGTGTGAGGGAAGAAAGTTGCCTCTAAATGAAGCAAGTTTAAAAAGCCAGTACAATAATACTGTTTAGTGACAAAATACTGTATGCTCATGCCTGTGTTGCAACTCTTGAAGAGTGAAAGGAACTGAGATTGGCTGAGCTCAGTATGACTCCTAATAGAAGGGATGTTTTATGCTGTTGTAACACAATGTACCTGGGCATGTCAGCAGCAGAAATTTAAACCTAAGCCACTGAACATAACCATGAGCGCCAATGAAGTTTTCCAAACTCTGTCAGGACCTCAAATGCAGTCATGCCATTGATGGATGGGGTTGTGAACTGATGGATATTTTTTAATACTTTTAATTGTATTTGATTTTCTCTGGAGTTCCAAGATTTCAGACTTAAATATAAATGAGGCACACAGTTTAAAAAAAAAATTGGGGAGCAAATTTAATTGGCTGTTAATTCTAGGCTATAGCAGACTTAATAAAACTCTGAGTAAGCCAGGCAGTTTAATGGGACAAAGCACCACATATAAACTTCTCTTCTGTTACCCTTTGCCAGAAATTTCTGATTATCTTATTAATTCTTCTGTGCATGTTGGCCCAATGTAGCCTGCTGACAAAAAGGCAATTCAGGTCATAACTGAGATCAGTCAGTGATCTTTCTGGCAATGTCCAGTAGCTGATAGAAGAGAAAAGTTGCAATAACACTCTTACAAAAGCTCTCATACTTTCTGCCAAGTACATTTTACATTAAGAGCTTCTTGTGAAACAGACTCTTCAAGCTGTAAATTTTTCAGGGCAGGGACTCAGTGGTGAACAATGTTGAGCACACAGTTCATGATCAACAAATAATAGTGATGGAATGGTTCCAAATCCAGATGAGGTGAGATATCATCTCACGTGTTTAATTTAATTTATGTGGAGTTTTATTCAAGGGTATGTAATAAATAAAATAAATAAATAAATAAGGCTTCTGTTCTCAATTCCAAATCTTTCTTTTTCCTAGTGAACACTCTATGGCACAGTCAGTCGTGTTCTGACAGCCCATCAATGGACTTGGAAGCTAAAGACATAGAGGAAGAAAGCCTGCAGACAGCTTTTAAAAAGTTAAGAGTGGATCCAGAGGGGTAAGTGATCCATATGGGAAGGTATCGTAGAATCTGTGAAACCTTACGTTTCACAGCCCCTTTCTGATGTAAGTTAGAGGTGTAAAACAGCACATTTAGCCAAAGCTGAAATATAGTCAGAGATCTATATGCATATAGATGCATCAGAGATTATATTTCAGTGTATTTTTTTCCATTGACCACAATGCGGAAAACTCGGCAAAAGCAGTTGAGTAATTCTCCAAACTGACCGAGAATGACCACTGTCAGAGACAAGATGCTAGACTTGATGGACCATTGGTCTGACCCAGTACAGCACTACTTGTGTTTTAACACGGGTCCCTGAATATGGTCCTCTCTGGAGTGTGACACAACAGCCGTTTAGCAATTCGTAGCAATGCTACATTATTTGGTGTTTTCACACAAGACACTCTCCACCCACTTCTCACCCACTAGACATGTTACAGGGCAACACTGTAGCCCTGCAACATGTATAGTGGGTGGAGAGTGTCTAGTGTGAAAATGAGCATTGTCATTATTACTATTATTTATATTACTTTCAATGATCAGAGTAACTTGCAGTCCTTATCTAGTTCACCCTCACAACAACTTGACTTGCTCTAGACCCACCCTATGAGTTCACTGCTGAGACAGCCCAAGTCCAGCACCTTATCCACTGGGCTACACCGGCTCACTACTAAGAACTAGAAATGAATACCATACCCAAATGAAACTGCGAGAAGGAGGTAAAAAGGAGAAAATTAGCTAGATTGAAATTTGTCCAAATCAGAGGTTAGTGTATTCTCTTGCAAATAGAAAGTGCCATTGGATTATTAATGATCTCTCACAGAGAGGGCTTTGTCTTATGCAAAAGTTGGCACCATATCACTTCTAGTTCCAAGATTTTTATTAACTCAGAACTGATCCGGATGAAAGGGCACCATCTGCTGATTTGTGTGTAGCATTCCTGCTGCACTCTGGGTATTTCTTAGAGGTCTTCCAGCCACATGCAGACCCTTCGTGGGGGTGTAGGGACCGTGTGTCCAGGCAGTAGAGATTTTGTACTGTGCTCAGTCCCTCACCCTGATCACAGCCCTGCTCGTGCCATTTGCGGAGTCCTGCACAGCAACGTCCATCACTCAAGTGCAGCTTGGCTGCCCACTCCTTCCTCCAACTGACTGCAGATGGTATGGTAAGATGTGTGGTGGAGGGTGGCAAGGGCATGGCACGATACTTCCTATTGTCTCACAGACCTGAGAGTAGAGGCAAGTTCTGCCTACCTGTGTCAATCATAGGACTGGTAGGGCAGCACAGGGTGCAGAGATAGCAACATTAGGGCTCCTGAACAAATGCAGAGGCCTGGCAAGTGTACACCCATCTCCAAGTAGAACCAGGCACCTACATTTTATTTATTTATTTGTTTATTTATTTTGACAAATTTCTAACCCACTCCCTCCTACTATCAGCAACTTGTGGAGGCTCACAACATATTAACAACATTAAAAGAAATACATATAAAAACATATAATATAAATAAATATGAATAGAAATATTAAAACCAGCAGTATAAAAATAACACAAACGTGGAGCTAAGAACCCCCTCCCAACCCCCACCCATCTCCCTCACCAGAAGCCTGGATGAACAACCAGGTCTTACACTGTCTTCGGAAAGAGGGAAGGTCCAGGGCCAAGCGGACCTCCGTTGGGAGGAAGTTCCACAGCCTAGGTGCGGCCACCGAGAATGCCCTCCCCATAGTTGCCACCTAAGCAACTCGGGTGACCTTGAGAAGGGCACTCCCAGTCAACCACAGGGGCCGATCCAGGGCCCAGGGAGTAAGGTGGTCCTGTAGAGAGGCAGGGCCTATGCCATGTAGGGCTTTATAAAGGTCAAAACCAACACCTTGAATTGGGCCCATAAGACCATGGGCAGCCAGTGCAAAGAACGGAGCACTGGTGTAATGTGCTCTCGACGACCTGTTCCTGTAAAGAGATGGGCCCCCGCATTGTGCACCAGCTGCAGTCTCTGGACAGTCACCAAGGGTAGCCCCATGTAGAGCACGTTGCAATATGAATGAATTGAATTAATTACATTTTATTTCGGCTCGGGCTTTCGCCATGGCCAAGACAAAACATAAACACAAAACATATAACCTAAAACATATAATGGTAAAATTGTATATAATAAAATATAAAACAGGATAGTGTTGTGAGCTGCCTCTAAAGGATGCCACAATAACCATTTCAACATGAAAAATATAGTATATTATTAATATACTCTACAAAACCTATAGAGAAATACCATTAGGGCTTTGCAATTTTACAATTGGCATAGTTTATTAGGCGAGAACCTTCACTGGGCTGGAAAACCAGTCCCTTATATTAAATAACTTTCACCTAACTTTTAACATAGGGAAAATACGTATAGATACTATATATACACGTAGCAGCCGAGGTGACAACTATCTATAACAATAGTTCAAAATCTAGCGTTGTTCCTATAACTCACGTCTTTTATCAGCTAAAGTTAAAATTAACGAACAAGGAAATTGCCTTGCTCTTCTACGGGGGTTACCGCGGCAGAGCTTGTCCCCTGAATTAACCAAAAATTCCAAATTGACACTAAAAAACAAATTTATTCCTTTATTATTCAATTCCATTGATTTTTGTTGCATTTTAGGAAATATCCAGGTCAGTTTTAACAAGACTTCTCCAGAAATTCAAAAACACAGCCCCCAACATTCCTTAATCAGAAACAGTTTGATTACCGACACCCCTAATCAGAGTCTGTATGACTTCCCTTCTTTTCATCATCAAGCCTATAAACATAGCCACTGCAAGCAAATAATCAGGAGCAGTCAAAGTAAATATAGTGGATATCGATTGCTCCCTGTTGAAACTTGTTACTTTGCAATAGTCCAGTCTCGAGGTGATGAAAGCATGGATGATGGTGGCCAGGTCAGAGTATGAAACATATGGCCGAAGCTGTCGCACCAGATGCAGTTGACGGAATGCACTCCTCTCCACAGCCGCCACCTGGGCATCCAGGCAAAGCTGCGAATTGAGGAGCACCCCCAGACTTCAAACCTGAGGGACCAACAGAGGGTGGACCCTATCAACGATGGGAGCCACCACTCCCTCAGCCCCTCCCACCAGCATCACCTCCATCTTGTCGGGATTCAGCTTTAGACGGCTCACCCTCATCCAGACACCGTGTATGCACCAAGACTGCCAGGCTTGGGTCGGCTGAAAATGAGAGGTAGAGTTGGGTACCCTCAGCGTACACCAAATCTTCTCATGACCTCGCCCAAAGGGTACATGTGCACGTTGAACAGGAGATGGGACAGACTAGAACCTTGCAGGACTCCACACGTGAAGTCCTGGGGAGATGAGCAGTCCCCCCAGCACCACCTGCTGAGTTCTCCTGGCCAGAAAGGAACGGAACCATTCAAGAACAATTCCTCCCACGCTGGCTCAGTCCCGCAAGCGAGTCACCAACAACTTGTGGTCAATGGTATCAAATGCAGCTGAGAGCTCTAACAGGATCAAAAGGGTTGACCGACCCTGATCCAGCTCACGACGGAGTTCATCAACTAAGACCACAAGCACAGTCTCAGTGCCAAAAGCCAGTCTGCGAGGGATCCAGAAAACTGACACGGTCCAGATGCCCCTGAATACCACCTTAAAGGTAGCCAACATATTGTTGCTGGGTTACTCCCCTGCAGTACTGCTGACGATGGGGCTTACTAAGGCAAAGTTACCCCTACAGAAAAGATTGTTAGATGTAGCACAACAGGAGCATCTGGCTATGGATAGTGCTTCCTCCTCCTCCAGTTATTACTTTCCCCTTATAAACATTGGTCTATCCCCTGCTCAGTATTTTAATTCTCTCCCCACATATAATTACAAGAAAGTGTTTATGTGGGCTAGACTTAACTGTTTTCCCTCTGCGGTTTTGGAGGGACAGTTTAAAGAGGTCCCATATGCACAATTGTTATGTCATTGTGGATCAGATGAGGTGGAATCTATAATGCATATTCTCTTATGCTGTACTCTATGTGCTGACATACAGGCACATCTGATCAGTCCTTTAATTAGTGAATTTTCAACTAGAGCCGAGGATGGCCATGTTAGGTTCCTTCTGGCTGTTAAAGTCTCCATTATAACTGGGCAGGTAGCTAGATTCCTTCTCCTTGCAGTTAAGAGAAGGAAGATCTTGATGCTATGACTTGAGTAAGGCCAGCGGACCTTACTACTCCTGTGTCAAGTGTTATCTTTGGACTGCGGGATAATGTTATTGACTGAAGCTGTTGAGTGTTATTGTTGTTATAATATTGCAGTTGGGCGGTGGTGTTATATTGTTCTAATAATATTGATGTTGACCCTGGGTCAGTCTACATTGTCAATTATTATGATGTCGTGGGGTAGGTACGTTATTAAATATAGCAGTTGGATGTTATGTGACTTGAATGTTCTGGAGTTAGTTGTGATTGCTTCGGCTATACAATACAATTATATTGTTGCCTTAAAGATAAAAGGTCACTGAAGATAATATTGGGTAAAAACAGACATGATGGTGGCCCGCTGTGACCTGGGAGGCACTGACTTGTCCGTTCTGGTGCCGCCAGCTATTAGCCCAGGATTGCCCCGAGGCAGGTAGGCAGCTAGCCCAGGATGCCTCCTTGGAAAATCTGAGTCACAGCCTGGGCTAAGGGCCGCCAATGCAGGCCACAGCAGGCCAGCATGTCTGTGCTGACCCACCTTATCTGCTGTGGGTCGGGGGCTGCCATGGCCACCTGTGATTGGCTGCCATGGCTGTCCATCATGGTGGAGGGCTGGCAGCAGGGTGGGTGTGGTCGCCCTCAAGTTTGTTGAGCTCCCTGTCCTACCCAGACTGTGCCGGCGGCAGGAGGGCTCTCTGGCTGCGGGCATGTTTGTACTTCCGCCTTGGAGAGCTGCCGCGCCGGCTGCATACCTGTTTTTGCCTATTGTTTGAAGACTTCTCTTGGAATGATAACTTGATGTGTCAGTATCGTTTAGCACTAACTGTTTTTTTTAAGGCAGAAGTTCCCATATTCTGGGTTGGAGCGCCAAATTGGGTCACACCAGCTGCAGATGGGATTGTAATCCTGACTGATATTTGATATATTGTGTGCTGTTTTTTTACCGTCTGGGGTCACAGGATAACGTGAAGTCACTCTCAGAATAGTGACATGATGGCAAAACTTGGGAACAGCTGTCTTAAGGTAGAAGGTACTCCAGTTGAATTATAAGGTGTAATGTAGGTGTAAGTTATTTCCCTCAATAGTGCTTCCTCGACTCTACAAATGTTGGAAGGCTGTTGCATTGAAGAAGCCTGTGCATTACCCTGTCTATACTCTTCTGAGTCACATCAGCCACAACTTGAAAACTCATTCCAAATTCATTAAAATATTTATTTATTTATTTTTCTACAGAATTTTCTGTACATGGGGATAGTTTATATGAAGTGAATCCCATAAACCCAGCTGCTCTCTCATTAGGAGAATAGTCACCATAACCAGGCTTGGATCCCGCACCCTGATCTCAGTCTTGGTCATGCCATCTGTGGAGTCCTGCACACAGCTGGCATGTTGCAAAAGCACTGGTGCTATCTTCAAACACATGTCTTGAGGGATTAGTCATTGTGGGACAGAATTGCACACCTGAAAACATGCACTTGCTTCTGTATGCCTACTTTGCATACACAACCGCCACAATACGCAGTTGTGTTTAGGTGGCTAGGTATTTTATTTTATTTTTTATTTTATTTGAATAAATAATACAAACATATTGATACAAAATTACTACAAAATCACAATACAAACAAATTTACAATACCACAAGGGAAAGCAAAGAAAAGAACCAGCCTTGCACCTTATAAGGGGGATGTGCTGTAGCTTGGCTCATGCACCACCCCCACCAAACAAGTTACAATTAAGTATACGTAGTAACTATAAGAATAAACCATTACTTTTTAAAGAATCTTAACAAATTATAATCNCCACTGGAGGACCTGTCTATAATTGATTGCAAAGTGCCAGGTACATTTCTGGCACTATATAAATGTTTAATAATATTTGCAGATCATTTTATTAATATTTGGTTCTACTCTTATCTAGAGCAATACAAAATTTTCTGTTTTTTCTTTTCAAATGATCAACTAAGCTTTTTCGTAAAAGATTTAATTCTTTTGTTTTGCAAACATGTTTGATGCTAGAATGTTGCTTTGTTTACAGGTTGTATAACCTCTTTGTTCTCTAGGTCCATTAACTTGTCCTCTAAAACAGTGGTTCCCAATCTTTTCCCCCTGTGCCTCTATTTTGAAATGTAATTGTAGTCTTAGGACCCCAGTCAGCAATGCACACAATGCAAAGCATGTGAAAAATCAATCCGATTGTGACCCCATTCACAGACCTTCTGATCCCACTTGGGTTCCATACCCACAGTTTGAGAACCTCTGATCTAAAGGCTTTCTTTCAGCACGTATTGTGCATTGCCATTGCAAACTTTATGCTGCATGAGCTTGCAATGGAAGGTCTTATACACAAGTGTAAGTGCAGGATCAGGGCTTAAGTTATCGTATGTAACTAGTTTCTGCCTGTATGCCTTTTCTGCAACATTTCTAATAGCTCTGGCCTGTTGTCGTGACAGATGGTCCTGAACATTAGCCTTCTATGAGCGTTTGCTGGTATTCTACACTTTTCAAACAAAATTATTTTTAAAAAGCTGTTATTGAGCTTATCTCTTAAATTTGATGAACTAGTACATTCAGACCTTTCCATGGTTCTTGCAAGCTGGAAAGAATTAAGTGATTGTTCTCTCTCCTTCATAACTAGTACAGTCTGCAATTAGCACACAATTACGCTTTCTGCGAGAGTCCCATATTCATAGGTTTTTATTAGACTGAATAACGTCACAAAGTATAGTAATAAATGACTGTAGGCAGGGATCTCTGCTGGCAAAGTCCATGCAGGCTTAGGACCCTGCTGTCACACCAGCATGGAAAAACTAGTAAGCTTGTCTGCTTTTTGGCTACAGCTCACTCACTGTTCACAAAACACAACCTTTGCTCAAACCTTTCCTTAGACCAGCAACATGCAGTCTCAGGAGTATTGTCATGCTATTGTTGTTTTTTCCTTTGATAGGCCTTCTATAGGGGTGTTTTAAAATGAGACTGTACCATGCATGGCCACCCACCCACTCGGCTGCTCGTTTGAATGTGGCGTGGGTGGAGGTGCACTCCCGTGACCTATGCAGCACCCACCCATGCCTACTCACGGCATACCGGAGGAAAAGCTGGATTGTGCCGGGGGGGGGGAGGCAAAATGGTGCATTGGGACAGGTGCCCATGCATTAGTTGCCTGTTTAAACTGGGGTGCCCACCCATGCCAGCAGACATGTCTACACCCCAGCAGCCTCCCCGCTTCACCCCCATCCCTACCGAGAGCTCTTAAAAGGGTAATGTAATGGCTGCCTGTATGAGTTGCTTCGGCGCCAGTCCGTGGTGGGCAGACATGCGTGGAGGCTGCCTGCATGGCTGCGGTGGCCACCCAGGGAGCTGCCCATTAGATACCCTCCCCACTCACTCCACATGCGTGGGCGCTCCACAGCTATACCACTCAGTGGACATGGACCCTCCCTCAAGCCGTGCTTGATTTAAAAAAACCCTCTGTCTTTTCAGCACTTACCACAGGAGTTCTGGGCAATGACCTTCTGGTCAAGAGTGACTGCTATTCTTTTCAGCAGTTTTCAACTCCCCCCAGCCAGCTGCTGTGGGTCCTTCTCCTGCCGGATGTTCTCTTCTGGCAGTTCCCCGACAGCAGGTATCCAAAAGCACCTTTTTCCAATCTTCATCCCGCACTGTCTTTGGGAACTGTCCCAACCTACTGCATCCAGAATGTTTTATCCTTTCTGTTTTATAGCTTCCAATCAGCCAAGCCTCTGTAAACGAGCAGCTCCTGGGTGGATCCTACTCTGCAGTGGGGTATGCAAACCCCATGACGTACACTCTGCCTTTTCAAGTACAGCATACAGGGTTCGAAATTTGCAGGCGCCTGGGAGCCATTGGCACCCAGAAAACTCAGACTGGTTCAGGGGTGTAGTGGGGCAAGAACAGTTCAATATCAAGATAAAGTCTGGCGACTGAATTTTATTTTCATGTTTATTTGCTCCCGGAGTTCAATCTGAACTTTCATGCCCTTACAGCATATCTTTGTGACTGAAAGTACGTAGTTAGGCCATGGGTGTATCAGAGCAGAGTTGCCATCGCTCTTAGTTGCTTCTAATGTTTCCAAAATGTCCTGCATGTCATAACTAATAAAATAGAAATATAGGGAGCCATTTCTGTTCAGGTTTGTCCATTCCAGTGATTGCTTTCCCCATTTCCCAAGTAATAGCTAAGCAGCATTGTGCTTTTCAGCCAGACATATCTGAGGTTCCAGCAGTAGGTAAATATTCTTTTTGAGTCTTGTATTTATAGTTCAGGATTGATTGGGGTGCATTTGTACACACGCACAGATTCTCACTCCCAGTAGTACTTTATTGTTTGTGTCTCCCAGTCCATGCTTGGTGTGTGAGGGAAGAAAGTTGCCTCTAAATGAAGCAAGTTTAAAAAGCCAGTACAATAATACTGTTTAGTGACAAAATACTGTATGCTCATGCCTGTGTTGCAACTCTTGAAGAGTGAAAGGAACTGAGATTGGCTGAGCTCAGTATGACTCCTAATAGAAGGGATGTTTTATGCTGTTGTAACACAATGTACCTGGGCATGTCAGCAGCAGAAATTTAAACCTAAGCCACTGAACATAACCATGAGCGCCAATGAAGTTTTCCAAACTCTGTCAGGACCTCAAATGCAGTCATGCCATTGATGGATGGGGTTGTGAACTGATGGATATTTTTTAATACTTTTAATTGTATTTGATTTTCTCTGGAGTTCCAAGATTTCAGACTTAAATATAAATGAGGCACACAGGTTTAAAAAAAAAATTGGGGAGCAAATTTAATTGGCTGTTAATTCTAGGCTATAGCAGACTTAATAAAACTCTGAGTAAGCCAGGCAGTTTAATGGGACAAAGCACCACATATAAACTTCTCTTCTGTTACCCTTTGCCAGAAATTTCTGATTATCTTATTAATTCTTCTGTGCATGTTGGCCCAATGTAGCCTGCTGACAAAAAGGCAATTCAGGTCATAACTGAGATCAGTCAGTGATCTTTCTGGCAATGTCCAGTAGCTGATAGAAGAGAAAAGTTGCAATAACACTCTTACAAAAGCTCTCATACTTTCTGCCAAGTACATTTTACATTAAGAGCTTCTTGTGAAACAGACTCTTCAAGCTGTAAATTTTTCAGGGCAGGGACTCAGTGGTGAACAATGCTGAGCACACAGTTCATGATCAACAAATAATAGTGATGGAATGGTTCCAAATCCAGATGAGGTGAGATATCATCTCACGTGTTTAATTTAATTTATGTGGAGTTTTATTCAAGGGTATGTAATAAATAAAATAAATAAATAAATAAGGCTTCTGTTCTCAATTCCAAATCTTTCTTTTTCCTAGTGAACACTCTATGGCACAGTCAGTCGTGTTCTGACAGCCCATCAATGGACTTGGAAGCTAAAGACATAGAGGAAGAAAGCCTGCAGACAGCTTTTAAAAAGTTAAGAGTGGATCCAGAGGGGTAAGTGATCCATATGGGAAGGTATCGTAGAATCTGTGAAACCTTACGTTTCACAGCCCCTTTCTGATGTAAGTTAGAGGTGTAAAACAGCACATTTAGCNTATCGTTTAGCACTAACTGTTTTTTTTAAGGCAGAAGTTCCCATATTCTGGGTTGGAGCGCCAAATTGGGTCACACCAGCTGCAGATGGGATTGTAATCCTGACTGATATTTGATATATTGTGTGCTGTTTTTTTACCGTCTGGGGTCACAGGATAACGTGAAGTCACTCTCAGAATAGTGACATGATGGCAAAACTTGGGAACAGCTGTCTTAAGGTAGAAGGTACTCCAGTTGAATTATAAGGTGTAATGTAGGTGTAAGTTATTTCCCTCAATAGTGCTTCCTCGACTCTACAAATGTTGGAAGGCTGTTGCATTGAAGAAGCCTGTGCATTACCCTGTCTATACTCTTCTGAGTCACATCAGCCACAACTTGAAAACTCATTCCAAATTCATTAAAATATTTATTTATTTATTTTTCTACAGAATTTTCTGTACATGGGGATAGTTTATATGAAGTGAATCCCATAAACCCAGCTGCTCTCTCATTAGGAGAATAGTCACCATAACCAGGCTTGGATCCCACACCCTGATCTCAGTCTTGGTCATGCCATCTGTGGAGTCCTGCACACAGCTGGCATGTTGCAAAAGCACTGGTGCTATCTTCAAACACATGTCTTGAGGGATTAGTCATTGTGGGCCAGAATTGCACACCTGAAAACATGCACTTGCTTCTGTATGCCTACTTTGCATACACAACCGCCACAATACGCAGTTGTGTTTAGGTGGCTAGGTATTTTATTTTATTTTTTATTTTATTTGAATAAATAATACAAACATATTGATACAAAATTACTACAAAATCACAATACAAACAAATTTACAATACCACAAGGGAAAGCAAAGAAAAGAACCAGCCTTGCACCTTATAAGGGGGACGTGCAGTAGCTTGGCTCATGCACCACCCCCACCAAACAAGTTACAATTAAGTATACGTAGTAACTATAAGAATAAACCATTACTTTTTAAAGAATCTTAACAAATTATAATCAAACAAACCAGGATAAACACCACCACCCCACCACCACCACACACACCGACAAAACAAACAGCTGCATCCACTCAAACAGATCTTGCTAATAATTCTATCACAGTAAAGCTACTTAGAGGTCATGTAGTAAAATCTTCTCCAAGGATAATAAATGAATAATATTCCAATATTAACTAGCATGGAGTCCAAGTAGCATAAAACCCCTCCAGGGAGTCATGACATTCTGCAGCGATTCACTCCATACTGACCATATACCAAAGTCGCTGTAATAAAGCGCTTTCAGAGAGGATTTTTTGAGTTTACCAATTCTTAGCAATCGCATGAAGAGCAGGCAATTTGATCATATTGCAGGCACTTTTTATCTCTTTAACCCACTGCTTTTTTTGGAAAATACCCAGTAAGGCGATACCAGGTCAAAACAGGAGGAATAGGTCAGATATCTCTCCCATAAAACACCAGATAGCTCACCATAACAGTTGAACCATTTCACAATTCTACCGACAATGAAGAACTGATCCCTGTTCCATACAGCCACACCAACATTGATCTGTATGTAACAATTTATCACGCTGCTAAGTTACAGGAGTTAAATATCATCTAAGTACAAGTTTAATTTGGATCTCTCTGACCAATAACGACTTACCACTCTTATACGTGGAATGCCATTTTTGATATAATTCATTGCACTCAATTTTCATCTTTAGCTTGTCTTCCCATTTACTAATATAACCATGATCAGGGAACAAAAAAATCTTCTTAAGTGCTTTGTATAGTCTAGAAAAAACACCCTTAATCTATTTTCAAAAAGTTCAAATTCAATAGAATAAATTTTCCGACCATAATGCACATTGACATGTTTATTATTATTTATTATGTGTGTATAATCTATACGTCAAAAATGTATGGGATGTTTTACTTTACCCTCTAGTTCATCTAAAGGTAGGTAGACTTCTGTCTAGCTGTTTGCATGTACACATTGCATTTATTGCACAGTAGAAATTTTGCTTATGCAGTTTTGAAAATCAGGGGAAGAATCAGAGAGAATAGTTGTTGCCACATCTCTCTTCCTTCCCACTGGTCGTTTGAATTACTGTCCTGTTTTCATTTAAAATAAAATGAGAAATCTGTCCAGCAAAATATTAGAACTTTCTTTTTACACTTCTTTAATAGACAGTGATACTTTTGATAGGGACGTGATGGGAGACGCAGAGACCTGACATTGTGATATTATTGTAATATATAATTTTCTGTTTCATTCAGGTCCACAACACCCCTCTCTGTGGGTGAGGGGACAGGTCTGAGTGCATCGATTAGAACAGTTACGGATGGAGCTAAAACTCAACCTGTCTGTTCAAAGGAGACCTGGCATGGGTAAGACAAATCACTAAGTGAACTGCATGTGTCTTCCCTATTTTTAATTTTATTTTAAATTCTGGAACTTGCTTGAAAGTAATTTCAGTGAAGGATTGCTGTTTAGTGTGTGTGTTTTTTCTTTTCTTCTAAAAAAAGAATACGCTTGCTGTTTATCTTCCACAGAAAGATAACGGTATCCATTCATTGCTGATGGCCAGCTAGTAATATGGATGTGAGACAGTTGGTGCCCCAGTTTTCTGTAGAAATTTCTGGGGAAAATTCCCAATCTAGGTTCAACTGACTGATGTCCCCTTAGACCTTCCCCACACAGGAAATCAACACAGAGTCAGAAGTTTTAAAAGAAATAAGTATTGCTAAGAATGATTTTAATTGTACAAACTGTCAAGTAATAGAATCATGCTTGGAGCAAAAGACAAAGTACAGGAAAGTAGATAAGAAACAAAATCGAGTAATACATTAGATGGTTAAGTTAGTACTTGTAATTATTTGGAAAAGTATGGTAAAATAAGATATTGTGTAAAGGTCCCTCTAATCCTAGCTAAAGATATGCTAGACTAAGGTAAACCCCCTCAAAGGAATGGCCAGTTCCCCTGAAGTGGGTTAGCTTATCCTCTGGAAGAAAACGGAAATGGGAGCAAGATGCTTTCTTGCCATCAAATTCTCTGTGTCAAATGCCCAGGTGGCATTTGGGACAGAGTTCTGGGGTGTTGAGCTGCACAGCTAGCTAGCCTTTAGCTTAGGGCATTTTTATAGCCCACATCATGACCGGATTTACAAAGATGGTAAATCCCTATGATTATCCAGAGTAAACTAATCATTTTTTTACTATTTCAGCTAAATAAGGTAAAAAATCTCCTTTATCCAGTCAGCATTTTTATCACACTTTCTTTTTATTCTTGCCTGCCAGCTTAACTACTGCTTCCTCATTTCTCCCTCCAGATATGATTTGAAACTAACAATGGCCCTTTTCAAATAGACTGTTGAGGCACTGCAGTTCATGGGGAATGGGTGGAGGCGCTAGCAGGTTTGCAGTGCATGGGCAGCCCGTCGCACAGATGCCCATCCATCTCCAGGCACAGAGAATCTGCCATTGGCGCCCATTGCTCTCTGCGTGGACAATGGGTGGAAGTGGGGGGAGCGTGCATGCACCTCCACCTACCAGCCACAGCGATTGCATGGACTCCCCACCACCCACGTGGTGCATGCCAAAGTCAAGTGAACCAAAATGTGCTCTCTCAAAGCCTGCTATGCCAAACCAAGCAGTTTCACATAATAAGCAGTGGGCCCTGGGGAAATTTAAGAGCCTCGAGAAATTGCAGTCGGGTTTTTTGCAGGCCCTGCTTACCGCCCCTCCTGGGATTAGTAGTGTGGCCATTTACATGGAATGTGGTCTGATACCTCTCCAGGAGAGGATTTGGAAGGGAGCCTTGAATTATTGGTTAAGGCTGTTTTTCAACCTGGCGGCCCCCCTATCCCAGTTGGTGGCCACTGATAAGGTGGCCAGTAGCTGGCTAACGGTTGTGGTAACAAAGTTAAACTATCTTGGTTTCTCACCTGAGGCCCTTGCCCCCCTTGGCTATAAAGCTGCTAAGAATCTGGTGGCCCAGAGGCTTTCTGATATTGGACGACAGGATCGATGGACGGCATTGAAGGAATGCAGACCCTTGGGCCTGTATAGTTTATTTGCCAGCTCCAACGACTCTCCTATGGTATATCTGGACTGTGGACTCCCTGCAAATACATAGGCTTTTTCTTCTGGCTAGATTGAATTGTTTCCCCTCTGCGGTGACAGAGGGCAGATACCAGGGGACCCCGCTGGCTGAGTGACTCTGTAAATGTAATCTGCTCCAGGTTGAGTCAATACAGCACATACGCCTGGACTTCCCTGTGCATGCCACTGCCTTGCAGAGATTACTCAGTCTTGAACTTGCTAACTTCCCTGAGCGATCGGAGGAATTTTATATAAAGGTTCTATTTAGGGACTATGTTAAGAAAGTAACTAGGAAAGTGGCTTTGTTTCTATTTTATGTGTATGTTAGCAAACCTGACTAAGGCCTGTCTCCTTCAGCATATATGTTTTAGTTTTGTTAAACTGCTGGATTTATTTTATTGGCTTTCTTTAAAACAAATTTCTACAATCTTTTTATGATTGATTGGTTTATGGTTTGTATAGCTATGCCTATTTTGGGGACTTGTGTATTGTTGTAAATGGCTATGTTTTATTTTTTATTACGATTTTTGTAACTGGCTGTGTTATATTTTACTTGTTCTTTATTTTGTAATGATCTTATTTGCAATGACCTTATGGTCACGCAAGAAATAAATACTACTACATTACTAAGGCATTACTAAGGCATAATAAGCAAACAGCCATTAAAGTTAACAATAGGCCTTATAGGCAGCCTACAGATCTCTTCCCCCCCCTTTTGTCTGGATCACCATGGAATAAGACCCTGGGCACTATTGGGAAATCTTGGCATAAGAAGAATCGGTAACATCAGTCATATGATGCCAGTTTGTTTGGGCTGGACAAGATTCCTGGAAAAGAGCGCAGACTCGTCCAGCATCATAACTTCTTGTATAAACAAACGAACCAAAAATTATGGGCTTCATGTAGGCATTTCTGGCGTAAATTCTACAGCCCATGTAGTGCAAAAGACCAGGCTTAATGATGATAATGGTCCCTACTGGTATTAAAATTTGTGAAACAAATTAAATCTAACTTGCGTTCTTTTCTAGTGAGCCTATTTTGCTGCTTTCTACTGTAGAGACAGGATCTACCCAGCTTGGTGTGGTGGTCAATTGCTTTCTCTCTGAAGGACATTTCCCCCCCCAGATCTCCTTTTTAGATAGTTGGTCTGGCTTTTCCTATAGTCTTTTTTTTTTTTTAAGCTACTACTGTGTCAACTTTCTTTCTCTTCTACCTGCCATCATAAGCGAGGTGGAAGGGAAGGTCAGTTCCCACCCCCCATTATTTAAAGACATGATAGAGTTTAATCACTGACATTCACATCAGTAACCGTTGTGAATGTTTTATTCAGCATCTTTGCACAATGTTAATTGCTTACTGCTGCTGTGTCTGCTGAGGATGTTCTGAGAATGGTGACATGTTGCAGTTTTCCCTAATTTTCTGAATAGTTGACATTCAAATCTGATACGTCTCAGCGTCCAGTTTTGAGGTCTGTTTTGGAAGACACTGGTCTCTGGAAAAGGTTTCTGAATAACCTCACTGGTCACACCTCCATGACCTGTACATGTACTTCTCTTGGCTGGCCACTGCTGGAGACAGGTTGCTGGGCTAGATGGACCACTGGTCCGACCCAGTATGGCACTTATGTTCTTTTCTTGTTCACTAACAGGTCTGTGAGGAAGCCCTTGAGAGGGGCTATAAGAACCCAGCGTCGCAGACGTTCCAAATCTCCTGTCCTCCATCCTCCAAAGTTTACATACTGCACTACAAAAGCATCGTCTGCCAGCAGCCAGTTGAAACACAAGAGTCAGACAGACACTTCAAAGAGCAATATCAGTCCAGATACTTGTGTTACAGAAGAGCCGTGCACAGGGGAGCGAGAGGAGTCTCTCTTTGATGGCAATGATTGCAGAAGAGCCAGAAATGAACTTCTGGGTGCTTCCACAGCTGAACAGCCTCTGGAGAATTCGAGAGAGAATTGTCCTGATCTTTCTTTGCCCTTTGAAGCCAATCTGGATCCTAGCCAACCTTCAGATTTCCAATTATTATCCAAGCTAAGTGATGGAAAGCAGTGCCCCTGTGCGGACAAGGAATGCCAGTGCAAACAGTGGCAAGACATAAAAGTGTACTCTTTCTCTGGCCTGCGGAGTGTCTTGTCAGAATGTGAAAAGGCAGTACTTGAAGTCCATTCCCAGTCTCGGCAGAACAAATCGCCCTCTGGTACAGGTTCATCGGGCTCTCCCCGATCTTGTTCTGAGCAAGCTCGAGCCTTTGTGGATGATGTGACAATTGAAGACCTTTCAGGCTACATGGAATATTATTTGTATATTCCCAAGAAAATGTCCCACATGGCAGAAATGATGTATACTTGACTTTGAGAAGTGTCAGGAGAATGATGGGCTGGAAGTTCAATGGTAATGGGTAGGTGAGATACTCCATCAGTGCCATGGGTGGGAATTTGGCCACTCTCATTGCTGTGTGTTTGATCAAATGTTTCTTTGCACTATGAAGTGTATTTTTTTTTAATAAACTAAAAAACAGACAAAATAGCCTGTGAACTTACTGTCTTAAAAGATGTGCTAGATCCTCTGCAAAGCTTAAAGAATGTACAGCAAATAAATTCACTCTGTTCTTTGCTCTCTCCTGTAGACACTTCAGCTGCCTGTACTGTTCTTGCTATATATTTCTCAGAAGTATAGCCTTTTGTGTCTGATATTGGGTATTTGTGAGATTCAATCTCGGTTGTAACACATTAAAGGCAAAGCGACTCCTGCTAACTTAACGTAACTATGCATAGCTAGGCTTCACCTCAAGACCACTGGGAAGTGAGTGAACATTCTTCGTGTCAGGCAGGGAAATTCTATTGCAGCATTTGACCAATACATGACTAGTTCCCCTTAAATGAAATATTCTTCTTGTAGCTCTGTTTGGAGGTGCAGAAGGCAATGGCACCTTCTACAATGTTAGCTCTTCTCATGTATGGCTCTCAAGCACTTCATGAAGAAGGTTAAGCATCTTGTCCCTGTTTCACAAACGGGGCAGTCAAAGCAGAGAAGTGAAAGTGTTCTCTGAGGAACATCAGGGCATGGGCAGAGCTGTGAATAAAACTTTGATGTCCTGGATGCAGTCCAGTACCCTATTCATTTGGACATACCCCTTTTCTACCTTTTTCTTTTCCTGGGCTAATCCAGCCATACACAACGAGTTTGGAATAAAGATGCCATGTATATTACGTACCATCTTTATGATGTAGAGCAATAACCTTCAATATCAGTAAAAGACCTATAGTTAAAAGGTCAGCAGACTGTTCCTGCCTACTGATGTGTTCTACAGTTTCTTCTACATGCCCATCAAGATGAATGGGAAGGCATGGGGCTACAAACCAGTTCTAGCAGATGCACACATCTGTCCTTGTGTTCAGTGTCATAGAATTTTCAGATAAATGTTTTAATTTATGATGTGTACTCATCCTTAATTCCGAAGTTGGAAATGTTACCAGGATGTTACAGTATTCCTAAAACAACCATTACATGCCCCAGAAATTCAGAGATAAGATGTTAAGGCATTCAAACAGCTTCACTCTGTCAATAAATAAATGTAATAGCACCCAACAAAAAAGCATTAGTGCATAAGTGTTTCTAGTGCAAAATTCAATGTTTTATGTGTGCATTTTTAAGAATGATTCAGTATGCTTTTTGCTGCTGCTGTTCATAACAAGGTTTCTTCAGTAGTGGTGATGAAAAATGGTGTAGAGAGAATGCTACAAAGAACTGCCCTCTTTCAAAATGGCTGCCATTTTGCATTGTTCCCCATGGGAGTGAGGCAACAGAGTGGCCCTTAAGAAGACTGCCCTGCGATCACCGCTTCCTATTGTTCCCAATGGGAGTGGAGATAAGAGGTTAGTCTCACTTTCATTGAGAATATTGAAACTGTTTCAATTTCCATTGAAATTGTTTTGAAAAGGGGCAGTTTTTTGTGGAATTTTCTGTAGTAAATACTGTAAGCTCCTGCTGAAAAGCAGCTTTGTTATGAAGAACAGCAACAAATAAAAATGAGTTCTTTTAAAATGATTATGAAAAACGTCCTTCAAACATATCCAGTGTGTGCAATTTCAGTGTGTTTGAACTATATAGTCAGCCTGAAGGACCGTGTTTTTCTATTAAAAGCATTTGGCACCCAAAAAGGGCTTACTGTGGATCTTTAGAATTAAAAGTAAAAAAATAAACCTTTTGTTTTACTTGCTGATTCTCAGAAAAATTCATTCTTGACTCAAAAGAATGTGTGTCGTAATCTGCCGAGGACGTGCTTTCTTTGTTATATATAGTCAATTAAAGTGCAAAATTTGCCTCTTGGAACTGTGACCAGCACTAACGTAATATTGGTACAAGTTCAACCACAACAGAGCGAAGGAACACTAATAATGTAAGCTGACATCTGCCCTGAGTGCATGTCACAGGCTATGGAATCTATGGGGTGGCTTATTCTGAAAGTACCCTACCCCCACCCACATATCTCACTTTATGGGCACGGGCAGAATCTGCCACTAAGGGAGGGAAACCTAATTCTAGCTGATTCTTTTCTGTGACCATTAAGAAAGGAATCAGCCAGCACCTGAGATGGAGCAGTGAAGACCAGATTGTGATCCACTGGTAGCTCACAAGCTAGTCTAGTAGATCATGGTGTGGGGAGGGGAGGGGACACAGCTGCTCAGGGATCATTTCTAGGAAGGAGAGGGGAATCAGCTCTTGAGGGAGAAGACAGGTAAGGAGAGCTCTTTCAGTGTGGTGGGTGGGGAAGACTCTAAAGGAGAGTGCTCCTCTCGGCTCCTGAGACCAGTTGCTGAGGTGCTGGCCTAGAGCTAGGTGCCAGCAGGGGAGAGGTCCAGGACTGGAGCCAGTAGGAGAGGTTCTGGTAAATTACCTGAGGTTGATGCTTGAATCAAGCAGATTGCATGCATTATAGGTCTGGCTACCCCTGAAAGGATGATGGTTGACACCTCTCCCAAGAGCAACTGGAGTGAAACCTGTCATGTGGCCTTACTCGTTTTAGAGTCCTGATGATCTGCCATTGTATGGTAACAGCTTCATGTCATCACTTTTAAGCTGTGTCCCAGAAGGTTAAAAATCCATGTTCCAGTGGTGGTCTCCTAATCCGTTTAGAAGACTACATGAGTTGGTTTTGTGACGGCAAAATCCTTTCCATATTAGCCAGTATTAGCCCTCAGCTTTAATTGAGAAGTGGCATAGCGGTTTCTCTTTACATAAAGGTCATCTAAGGTTACCTGGGAGTGGGGCAGTGACTACTGCAAAGAAATAGTTTTGTTTCTGTTGGCATAGTTAGGCAGTGACTGGTACTGGAAAAAGAAGCATAGTAAGGCTAGGGAGCCCAAGCCCACGAGCATGGTACTATGTGACTGTGGTATGAAAAGCAAACAGGCATAGCTAGATGGGAATGGGGAGGCTGCTCAGGCAGTTGGATGTGCAGATATATTCTACATGTGTGTGGGGGCCCCCAGGCTTGTGGACTCTGGTGTGGCAGCACCTATTATACATATGCCCCTGCAAACAATATGAAAGTATTGATGGCACCAAACAGAGAGCATGTTTTTCAGCACAGTGTTGGTCGGTTCCTGATGGTGTGAAACAGCTCACAAGATTCCAAGAAGGACCTCCAACGTCTCTAGGACCTTCTTGGAGCCTCATTTGAATTCTTGTCACATTTTGGACCTGCAAAACTGAAAAGGAAATACCATGAAAGCAGGGCCTTTTAAGAGGTTTCCAAAGAGCCCTGCCTCAAATGGAAACCTCTAGAAGACTGCCTGTTTCTTGGAGCTTCAGCTTTGGGTATACTTTGACTACTGCAACTCATTCCCAGTCAGAACATTTAAGCATCATGCTTACTTTGACAGATCAACTCATCTTTGCATCTCTTCACTGCTCCCTCTTCACCCCTATATCAGATTCAGGCTTCTTACCTCAAAGGCCCTTCCCTACTTAGCAGCACTTTGTAGTGAGTTAGTAGAACAGTGCAAAACAACAAGGAAAGTGGGGAGAGGCGGGACTGCTTAAAATCCATCGATGATAACCAGGTTTCAAGCGTGACCTAGCAAAAAGGAGCTGGGAAGGAGGCTCAGTCACTGAGCTACTTTTCCTCTTGTAGGGAAGAGCACTAGTTCAGGATTCATATTGGCACTTGCTGGCTTAAGCTAGTTGGACATTTTGAAGAAGCTGAATCTCTGCATTCTTTTTAGAGGCTGAGACATGTTTCTGTGTCAATGAAATCCTGGAATCAGCCCCTCATCTTTATTCTCCCACCGAAAGCTCCCAATCATTGAAAGAGTGAGCTCAGAGGAAAGGAACAGAGATGAGGGCATGCTTACGAGGACAGGGAACAGATCTGTGGCACAGATCCATGATCTGGACCCTTCTCTTCCTGAGGGTCACCCCTTAAGCACAACACCCTCGCCCTGACCTCTTTGCAGCCCCTGGAGCTTGTACTCATTTTCAAAGTGGCTCTGGGGAGGGGAAAGTTTCCCCATCCTTGCTCTAGCCAGCACCTTTTGTTAATTAATCTCAAAACACCATTAAATAAATTAATCCTTACACTCTATGAGGTAGATCAGTATTAATTGCATCACCATTTTATAGATGGGGAAACCGAGGCACAGAGAGGGAAAGGAATTCATCCAAGGTAACTCAATGTCAGCGGCAGAATCAGGAGTAGAGCTCAGCAGTCCTGAGTCCTGGCTTCCAGTTTATTCCTTGATTAAATTAGCCAATTAACCTTTAAAGTACAGCCAAATCAACCTGTAAAGGTAATGAAAGCCTGCATCATCCAGTTAAAGAAACTCTCATTCTATTTATATACAATATCTAGTGTATAATAACTAAAAATGCCACTAGATGGTGCTTTCTGAATAGTGCTGCTTAATAGAGACCATTCCTTGTCCTGACAGTGTTTAGTTACTCTGAGTTTGTACCCTTTTCTTTTCTTGCTCTGAAGGCAAAGCAGTGACAGCATTTAATTATCTCCATTTTCAGTGAGAGGCTTTAATAAAAAGGCGTCTGACATGTTCAGGCAATCACCATTCCTCCTAATCTGTGCAAGAAGGAGACGCTAAATCAGAGGTAAAGATGAACTGAGAAAACTGGTATCATATTCCTGGGCTCTGCAGGCTGTTTTATTTAATGGGACTTACAAGCAAGGGCTTCAAAGTTTGCAACACACAAGCGCCCTACCAGACACCCAAAGGAAGCATGGAATTTGACAGAAATGGGTATATATTTAATTACAATTGGTGTTTTCAGACGTGATGATAGAATGGATTTTGTGCTATCACAGATGAATGCAGCTGCCAGATTTTGGCCTGAGCCGGAACCTGGGTTTGCACGGGCTGTGGCAACAGTTAGCCCAGGATGTTCCTCGGGACCATCCCCAAGGAACAGCCCAAGTGAAGTGCCGCCATGGCTCATGCAATGGACACCGAACTGGGGTGTAAAGTGGGCCATCACATTTGATGGCCTGCTTACTCTTACCCCGCTCTGGGTCTGTGGTGCTTCCAGGCAGCCAGGGTGGCCTCATTGGCAGCTGTGGCAGCCTATCAGAGAAGGTGGGTGGGCTGTTCCGAGTGGCGCAGGTGCAGGGTCATGCAGACGCACGACTGTGCGTTGCCCCACCCTCTCCCCAGCCTGGCCTGCCATCACTCTTGTTTGGCACCTGGGCCGAATTCTGCCCAGAGTGTGGGCCTCGCTCCAGGCAGGATTAAAGTGTGATTGTCTGAAAACACCCAATGTGCACACCCCTGCGTTGGTTCCTGGATCTCCCTTGGGACGTGAGCAGAAGCTACCTGCTGTTTGAGGGGACGTCACTTCCAACTCTAAGAGTCTATGAATTCTCCACCTTAAAAGCCAGAGCAGAGCCTGTAGGGGTGCGGCCACAAGACACCCTGGGAAGGCTACCACTCCTTAGGCAGTCTTAGGCCATTGGATGCAGTGGCTCGCATGCTTGGCGCCCACTAGATATTCTCCCCACCACGTGGTGGGGCAAGCAGCTGGCTGCTATAGGCTGCATCCTTGGAAAAATTCCGAGGACGCGTCACATAGCAGCCTTACGCCATAGGGTAAGACTGCCGAAGGAGTGGCTGCCTGTGTGCCTGGGCCCCTCCTGCCCCACTGTGTGGCGAGTGACACTGTGGGGCTTTGAGCAGCAGGTGCGGTTGCCCATCACTCACTGCCATGTCACAGCGGGAGGGGAATTTGGTCAGTCCGTGGGAGGGTAGTGGGTCAGGGTCAGGCCGGACACCCAATCATGTGGCCAGCACCTCGGCCTGCCCCAATCATGGCAGCATCTCAGCAGCCCAGCTCCCCTGTGGGGGAGGGGCACACATCTGCCCAGCTCCCGATGCTGGCCCCATAGTGTGGCGACTATGTTTACCCACTACGGGCCCAACAGCTTGTGTGAAGATACCTTTGTCTCTGGTGGCAGGTTCCACGTTCAGGCTGCAATCCACAAGCCATTCATTAAAGCCTGCTGTAGAGCTCCAGTGGGAGTACTCCAGAGTAAGTGGATTGTGGTTCAGGGCCTTAGATCTTTTCAGGCTGCTCTGAGGCCTCAGGCAGAGAGAAACACTGTCATAAAGGGAAGAAGTTGTTCCATTGTTAACTCTGCCCCGCAATAAGTTTTCTTTTACGTTTAGGTGGCACAAACCCTATTCACGTCAATAGGGCCTGCACCTATAGATCACTTTGAGGATCGAGAATATATTCTCCATACCATATTGGTGGAGACCCTGGAACATGACACACTAGCCAAGGCGTATAGGGGAGTGAAGGGACCAGTTTGAGCTGCTTTTCTCCAGATTACGACTGGTAGGAAATTTTTCAACACGAAGTTTTCCTGCCAAAAAACACACTTCTATCAAAAGCATGTTTCCCCCCAAGGAAATGCACTATCACCATAACTTTACATTGAGAAAAGTTAGAGCTGAATCTGCCTGAAACAAAAATACAGGAAGTCAACCACAGGGGTGGATCATAAGAAGAGTAGTCCTCCACAAAACAAAGTACATAGGGGAAGAAAAGAGGATCAGAAACTACAATTCCCAAGATGCACTGCAGGTGTACCCAAAATAA
This sequence comes from Sphenodon punctatus, assembly GCA_003113815.1. Lineage (NCBI taxonomy): Eukaryota > Metazoa > Chordata > Lepidosauria > Sphenodontia > Sphenodontidae > Sphenodon > Sphenodon punctatus. The sequence goes on along the minus strand of QEPC01012908.1, from coordinate 1,473,269 downwards.
AAATGTCTCATCAACATTTTGCCCCATTTAAAGAAAAGAAAAAAAACACTAAAATGCGGATGTTCTCCATCAGGTGGATTTGGTGTACTTTAAGGAGCTTTCCTCCAGAAGCCCCAGTCCTATGAACATTTACTTCTACATTATTAGCTTTGGCGAACAAAGTTGAGATCTTAAGAAGATGGAGCAGGGAAGATGTCTGGGGATAGAGATCTTTCGGGATATTTGAAAATTCCCCTACCAAATACATGAGTTCATCCTATACTATCAAAATTCAGCCTGTGCATATAAAGCCAGCAACTAGACCCCCATTTAAGTACAGTACCTGCTTTCTGAAATGTACAGGATTCGTTTCTACGTGTGCAAATTACTGTAGCAACACATTTGCCGGTGTGTTCACATCGGTCTGCATGAGATTTGTAGCTCAGTCTCCCCTCCAGTGCTGGATTTGTCCATTCCAAATCTCTTCTCCTGGGCTCTAATCGTCCTAGTCTTCACAATTTCGTTGTGAGGTTCCTAGAGTCACTGCTATTAACCATCTCAGGATGGTTTTCTACAATAGAATCATAGAATTGTAGGGCTGAAGTGTACCTGAAAAAGTCATCTGTTTCCCCCCAAGGAAATGCACTATCACCATAACCAACAGCAGAGGTGTTTTTAACCTGTTTTTAAAGACTTTCCTGTGATGGGAACTCTACAACCTCCCTCCCTTAGTAAACTGTTCCACTGCCGCCTAACCATTCTTAAGGTTAGAAAATGCTTAGGCCTTGCATTCCAACACCAGGGCTCAAGGGGGGCTTGCCAGGCCTCAGCCCCAGAAATTAAATTCAAGTGGGGGGGCTGGGCCCTGGGAAATGTTGCC
>QEPC01012908.1:1450994-1463609 GCA_003113815.1 Sphenodon punctatus | reverse complement strand
CTCCCACTCTCCTGCTGTTTCGGCGTGTATGTAAGACCTGGCTGTTCCATCAGGCTTTTGGCGAGGGGTAGGGGTGGGGTGGTTTCCCCACATTGTATTGTATTTTAAATTGTTTTAAATTGTTTAAAAAAAATTTTATTGAGTGTTGTTCGCCCCCCGGACTGCCCTGTGGGCAGGAGGGGCAGGATATAAATTTTAAATAAATAAATAAAAAGGGTGACCAGACTCAGGGAGGGCACCACAAACTAGGAATGCAACATGGCTTGCCCAACTTCCACTAGAACTGGGTGGCCTTATAAACAGTCCAGGGCCAATCAGGAAGTTGGTAGGCGTGGCAAGGCTGGAGCAGAGATGGTTCCACAGGACAAAGTTCAGGCTGAGCTACAGAGCAGCAGTGGCATTGTGGAGCCACCCAGTGGTTCAAGTCTTGGATCCTTACACAAGATTTTCTAAATAATGCCTTTCACCAACATTCTCCATTGAATGTTCACGCTTATACAGTTGAGAGAGTGTGTGGTTGCTGTGTTAATACCAAGTATTAGGCGACGTTCATACCTGATGGTGGCGTAGCTTGGAAACATCCAAGAGCCAAAGACGCAGCAGGAGGAGGAGCCGGATGCCGGAAATACCGCCGGTGCAAATGGGGTTCTGCCAGAACTTTACTCTCAGTTGTCAAGGCTCAAAATCCAGTCATGACAACCACGAGTAAAGTCGTGGCAGAACCCCGTTCGCACTGGCAGTACTTCCAGCATCTGGCTCCTCCCCCTACTGCGTCTTTGGCTCGTGGGTGTTTTCAAGCTGTGCCACTGTCAGATGCGAATGCAGTCTTAGAGACCAGCAGACCTGGAAGATAAGAGGAATCCTTTGTTGGGGAGAGTATTAAAACTTTTGATCTACACAGAGCTTTTAGCTGGTTCAATAGAAGGTACAACTTTAATTAGTTTGGGTACATTTGGCACTCAGGCCTTAGAGACTTTTATTATTATTATTATTTTTTAAAAGAAAAAAATTCTAGTCAGGTTGAACCACTAGATTTTGGAGGGGAATCCCCAATAAGTTTCTGGATCCAAAAGGTGCCCCTGTAGATTATTTGATAGTTTAGACTGGAAGACTAGTAATGGATTTTGGAAACTTTCCTAGCTAGGCCTGCAGTCTGAATTAATCTCGATGAGACAGGATTGACCCAAGTTTATTAACATCACTTTAGTCTTTCTTGTATGGAAGGAACTGATGCGTCTTTGGGTGTTAACAACAGTGACAGTGGGCTGTTTTGGCCTGCTTTGTCATGCTTTGGCCTGGACCTGGCCTGCACGTGTGCAGGTGCCACCAGATGTTGGCCTGGGATTGCCCCAGGTCATGTCAGTGGCTAGGCTGGGCTGTGATCCCGGAGACCTCCAGGGTCACAGGCCGGGCTAAGGTCCCCCCGATCAGGGCAAAGCGAACCAAAATGTGTTCATACATCTATTCCTGCTAACCTGGATCGGGTCCGCCATGGCTGGCCACCATGGCTGCCCATCATAGCGGGATGCAGGGTGCTGGGGTGAGTGATGGCTCGCTCATGCCCACCCTCCTGGCCCAGGCCCCGGCCACGTGAATGCTTGTTCCACAGCCTGACCTGGTCTGGATCGTATCAGCAGTTGTTCCCCGACCTGGACCAGGTCATGACAGCAGGGCTCTTCTGTCATGTTTAACAACACCCTTCATTTAGTTCCTTGCTGCCAATGGAGAAAACGCAGTGAACATGGGTCCCTGCTTGTTAGTCAGTCTTCTGTACCATAAAAAAAAAGCACTATAGCAACTGGCAGAAATATCCCTCTTGGCAGCCTCAGCTTCAGAATCCAAGAATTGAAAAAGGTCTAGAGAGTGAGCCCTTCCACTAATTAAATCCCTCTAGAAGGTATTTTGCGGGGACACAAGGAGGAGCGCAGCTGGCAAAGGCAGAGCCATCTCCACTCTGACTGAGCTTAGAGGAATTTTCAAAATGATGGACTACGAAAGGGAAAGGAATCCAAGAACAAGAGGGAAAGAGAGGTGAAGCAACAGGAGGGTGGGAAGAGGGGAAGGGGGAGCAAGGTGTATGTAGGAATATGTGGGAGCTCAATTGCCACAGACAAGAGGAAGTTGTGGGAAAGCGTGGTTTAAAAAAGTCAGGCTTGAGAGTGCAGTGCTAGAAAGGATGCTTTGCTACTGTCCACGCCCTGCTTGTTCAGTGGGTAGAAGACATCACTCTCCCAGGAGTTAGCCTTGCCTCTTCCAACAGCACTAAAGGTCAGTACAATGAAAGTGTAGAAACTTTTGTCCCAGCCTCCTAGTGCAGGAGTGTGGGGGGGACCTCCACATCATGGACCAAATCTGGCCTGTGGCTCAGGGGTGTAGCTAGGTGGGAATGGGCCCCTGCTGAGGCACTCCACTCCAGTGTGCAGATGCATTCTAGGTATGTGTGGGCCTCCCAGGCTAGAGGGCCCTGGTTCAGCTGCACTTGCTACATCTATTATAGATGTTTTTATTTGGCCTTTTTAAAAAAAAATAAAAAAAATCCGGCCTGTAGATTCAGTTCCTACCCTCAAGCACCAAAAAAGTGAGCTCAAGGGAAGGGAGTATAGATGAGGGCATGCACTCAAGGATAAGGGAATGGATCCATGAGATAAATTCATGATCGGAATTCTCTCTTTCCTTGCCCCATCCAGAGCACACCCCTCATGCACCCCTGCCTCCAAGTCCTATATGGTCCACAAAGCCCGTATTAATGTTCACAGTGGACTGTGGCCCCCACATGAGGGAAACGGCCCCCACCCCTGCCCTCAGGCTTCTCCTAATAAGAATCCTTTCCCACTACAGCTGAGTGGGGGAATCCGAGCAGCTGGGTTCTCCACTGGCTCAAGCTGGGAGTTCTGTCAGATGCAGGACAGAAGGATGGTGCAGAGATTTAAGGACAGTGCTGTGAGTCAGAAGCTCTTGCTTCTGTCTTGCCACTTTCTCCCTGTGTGACCTTGGACAAGTCATCTGCCCTCTCTGTGCCTCAGTTTCCCTTCTGCAAGATAGGGATAATGGTACTAACCTGCCTGCTCCACACTGAGGCGCTAGTCCTCAATATTTACAAAAGGTTTTGGGAGAGGAGAGCTGCTATAAGAAAGCAACGGATATGAGGGTTATATAACAGGGTTGAGAGGTAGCTGGGTTGAGCACTGGCAGGATGCTGCCCAAGGAATCACACCACACCGGATCTCTTTTTCTCCCAGTGCCTTTATTATCGTCTAATCTCCCCCTTCACAGTTATATACAGTATTCACAATCCCTTGAGACCCTTGGTCACACACTCTGACCCGAGTCCAGTCCAACAGGCAGCCCTCCTAGCTGCTGTGTTCTGTTAGCTCCTTTCTTCCTTCTGTCAGCCATTTGCCAGGCACTGGCCCTCTTGCTCAGGTGCCTTTTCCACCAGGGGTAGCCTGCTGGCTACGGGCTGGCTGAACCCCACGTAGGCAGAGCGTTACTCTTGTCTGCCTCTTGCCCGGGCAGGTTCCCTTAGGCAGATCTTTCCCTACTCTTCCCTCTTCCTTGTTTCTCTCCAGACCAACTCTTGCTCAGCCTTCTTAGGCTTGGGGCTAGGCTAACCATGCCCAAGCTCAAGTGTAAGGCATCCAGGCACTATTCTTTACTCCTTCCCACCTCTGAACCTCAGATAGCACCTGCATCCCCTTTGCTGGTGCTACCTCCCATAAAGGGGCAGTAGACCAAAATAGCCTGCTCCTTCCTACACCCCCTCCTCCCTTGAGGAGATGGGGCTACTCAACGTCAACCAGGCTTTCTCCCTTAATCTTCTAGCAGGGCACAGCAAGGATATCATACATACATACTATATACCAAACCATAAGTCATTTGGTGACTGGGTCCCTGGAGAAGCCTTCCCCCTGGCTCTCCTTACACTGTGATACCAAGTATACCACCTGATTTTCTTCACTAATTTAGGGGACTCTAACCTTCCTTCACCCCAAAATTTTGATTCTCAATTAGGCTACTGACTCTATTGCCATGACCCTGTAGCCCTGCATATCTCTTCGGCACTTAGGGTGCCGGGAATATGGCCTCCACCATCCCCATATAGCCCACCCAAGCCACCCATTCTCTCCAATTTAGGGGACTCTAACCCCATCTAGGGGACTCTAACCCCTGAGTCTGGCCTCCTCCATCCCCATATAGCCAGCCCATGCCTCACAACTGTAACCTTTTTCAGGGACTTTAACCCCTTTGTGGGGACTTCAACACCATATAAATCTATTATTTGGGTCCAGAAACAGCCCCTCCAGATCTCCTTTAGTCCATGCCCTTTTGGGGACTTCAACCCCTTTGTGGGGACTTGAACCCCTCTGGGGATTTTCTCTGGGGACTTTAACCCCTTCATTGTCATCCCTATGACACCCCTTTCTCTCTAAAAAGGTATGAGCCAGGGCCTCCAATCCTGAGACCAGACGTGTGGGACTCTAACCCACTAAGCTGTTATTCAGCAATTCTTATTCCTTATATCCTTTCCCCAGGACTCTCACCATTCTTGTAGGAGACCGTAACCCTGCAGGTTTTGACCATTCCTCCCACAAGCAGATCCAACCCTGAGTACTTCCTCATTCCTGACTGGTCAAGCACCTGCATGCATTTGTTCAGTCCTTCTTACTGCTCCTTTACCCATTCTATTAGAGCAGCTTGTTTCTTGTAGCATGGTTTGCCCTCTGAGTGTCCTTGGAGCATGCTTGGGATCCCTGTTCCCTCTGCAGCCCCTTCTTTTTCTACTATTTGGGCACTCTCTTTTCTCTTCTAGGAGTGCTACCTTCCACTCTGCTCCATCTGTGTCCATACTACTCTCTCCCTCTGATTCCCCAGGCTCCTCATACTCTGCCAAGGTTGTTTTTAGCCTCGCCACCTCTTATTTAATTTCCTTGTGCCTTTTTAAGGCCAGCTCTGACATTTCGCCCATCATGGCAGTCAGGGTCCCTCACTCTACACTCTGCCTCTCCAATCTGGGTAGGTCTTGGGCCTAATCCTTATTTTGTAGTCTCCCAGGGTACTGTTTGGCAGGCTTCAGAGCCGGGCAAGCCCTTTATAGGTACCATAATCTTCTTGGCACACCCAAAACTTTTTTTGAGGGCCCTGATCCTGCCAAGAGTTTTCCTTACTCAGCAATTTCCCCTCTCTCCCTCAGTCCTTTATTTTGTAGGAGACTTGATTTAAAGCCTCATTCTCCTTTGGGCTTCCCTGATTTAGTCTCCTCCTCTCATTTAAATAAAATCAATAAAATTCTGCCTTGGGCTGTCCTGTTTCCTCCTTTGGGGACACACCCATCTCACATGTCCTAACTCTTGACACCCCAGCACCTTTTAGGTACACTCCAGACTTTGCCTGTGTATAAGCCTCCCCACTCTGACATCCCAGAGTCTTGCCATTCTTATAATGCCTGGAGGGGCAAAGTCTCCATTCATGATCCAAATGTCTGAAACAGCAGCAGCCTTTTCAGGCCCCACCACGTTGGGGGCCCTGATATCTCCACTCCCACGTTGATGTTAGAGTTCCCAGAGATCCTGAGCTCACTAGAGACCGCTGTCCTGATGGACGTGACCCCTGCTCCACCACAATGGTCTCATGGGGTTGCCTCTCTGGAGTACCTGGCTCTGACCTGGCCAGCTTCTCCCACATTGTCTTCCACGGGTACTCCTGAAATTGCCTGAGCTCTTGTCTCAGGTGTGTCTCAAACTGCTGGGTTCTCCGCTCCACCATCGCCATGAGCTCCATCCCTTTCCATGAGTATCTTTGTTGCCCTGACAATGGGTGCTATTCTCCACCGGCCATGTCTCTCATCAGCACCTGGCTTGACCTTTTAGAAGGGAGCCCACTCAGGTGCAATCTCTCTTTCAACTCTCAACTCAGCCTTCCTCCAGGGAGCTGTAAGGGTGCACTCCTCCTCCAGCTCAACCTGCTTAGGGAGCTTCTGGGCACACTCTTCCATTCCAATCCTAGGTGTGCCTGCCTCCCTGCGTAATCACCCCCTGGATCGACCTGGTGCTTTTCTGACTCCAACAGGGGATGCTTTAATTCTCCACCAGATGTAACAGAGGTACCTGGGGTGAGTACAAGCAGGATGCCGCCCAAGGAGTTAGTTACGCCACACCGGATCCTCCTCCCCCACTCCATGTCTTTATCATCATATAACATCCCCTCTCACAGTTATATGGAGTACTGACGATCCCTTTAAACCCTTGGACAGGAACCAACTCTCTGACCCGAGTCCAGTTCAATAGGCAGTCTCCTAGCTGCTGTGCTCCGTTAGTGCTTTTCTTCCTTCTATAGGCCCTTTGACAGGCACAGTCCCTCCGGCTCAGGGGCCTCTTCCACCAGGGGTAGCCTCCTGACCATGGGCTGGCTCAGCCCCATGTAGGCAGAACTTTACTCTCCTGTCTCCTCTGCCTCTTGCCCTGGCACGTTTCCTTAGGCAGAGCTGACCCTCTTGCCTGTTTCTTGTCTCTCTCCAGACTCACTCTTGCTCAGGCACCTCAGGCTTGGGGCTAGGCTAACCAGTGCCACGCCCAAGCCTAGGTGTAAGGCATCCAGGTGCTATCCTTTACTCCCTCCAGCCCCTGAGCCTCAGATAGCACCTGCAGCCCCTTTGCTGGTGCTACCTCCCATAAAGGGCCAGTAGACCAAATAGCCTGCTCCCTGGTACAAGTTATTATGAGGTGCCCTTGAATTCTGCATGGCTCTGACCCCAGACATGTTCACAGAACTTTCTGTTTGGCTAAACTGTTGCAGAAATTGTCTCTGCCAGCACACGATGACAGTTTGAGTTGGGAGCAGTGTACGCTAGCCAGTGGGATGTCAGCACTGTAGGTTAGCCAATGGGGTATTAGCACTGGTAGCTGCTGGTATATATTCCAGGGCCACAGCGTACTGTGCCAAAGTGGCTGAAGAGAAGCATCCCATAAACCCCCATAGCAGAGAAGAGCCTCTTCATATTGCCAACCACTTTTATGTCTGTTTTTTTAGAGGTTTTTAAGACACAAGATGTTCAAAACTGATGGAATTGCACGCTGGGAACTGTATGGGCATTCAAAATTTGCAAGTTATGGTTAATTTGCATAATTTATTCTGCTTGCAGAGTAAATTATGCATTTCCTGATTGCAGAATTTGGAGGCGAGGGGAACTCTGCAGAATATACAGGGCTCTCTAGTTAATATCAGATGATTCTATGTAGCAGATTGCAGTTCCAGTGACCACAGCTGGGACAGCATCATGGAGTCACTATGCAAGTGGCAAGACTTGGGGCAACCATTACTTTGTCTACCAGTTTCAGAACCAGGCCATTGGTCTTTTAATGGATCACTGGTTCACTCTGTTGGGAATGTGACAATCATTTCCAATGGCAGGCCTAACAGTCAGCCGTAGGCTTCGGGGGCGCCCTGTTCCGGCTTCTTCCCCCAGCCGCTTCCGCTTTCCCCGTTCCAGCCCTAGCTACGGTGCCGTCACTGCTGCAGCTGTCTTCGGTTGCCGAGGCAACCGGCCCACATGACAGTGGCGCCGCGTTACCTCCAGTGATCCCGAGGAACACAGGGTTAGTGCCTGTGCTGTTGCGGCGCTTCGCTCGGCTGCAGGCACGCAGGGGGGGCGGAGCCGACAGTCTAACAGCCGGCGCTGGGAGGCACCCAGTGCCGGTAATCCGAGTGAGAAGCTGGTCCCCTTGTGAGAGATATGTGAGATTGTGATTTCTATTGCTATTTGCTAGTGTGTGTGTTTTAGAGATTGTTAGTGTGTTGCCCAGTGTGTGTTCCCTCCCCCATGGTGCGTGTGTGTTACGAAAGGTGAGTGCTTGTGCAACTGGATTCCCCCACCCTGGGGGAATCCTTCCCCTCGCCCGTGTGAGTTTCCCTTCTTCCCCGTCAACCCTGGGCTACTACCTTCCATTCCTCACGAGATCACACCTGCCCGCCCAGCACCCCCCTGCCCGAGTGAACGAGAGTGTTTGGAGTTCTTGTGGTGAGCAGGGAGGCGTAGACCTGCTCAGGCGCTCGGCGCCCTATGATGATAGAGGCCTCGTCTCTGTGAGACTACTTGGGCCCAATTGCTATCCTGACGGGCATCCTTGGCTCTTGCAGCCTTGCCAGCACGCACGTGTGAATGGAGCGTGTGTGTGGGTACCGGTGTATCTATCCCGCCTTGCCCCCTCCCCACTGACAGTAGGTAGCCCAACAATATCCTTTTAGGGATGTAGGCAGGGACCCGGGTTCACTGTGTTTTCTGCATCGCCACCAATGGATAAAACAGTGAACACGGCTCCCTGGACGTAGGATTCTATCAGGGCTGGTCTTAGCCACACGGAGTGACTGCCCTGGAGCCTGCTATTTTCTCTGCTTTTGGGTGGCCCGGCCCACAGTGGCCAGGGAGAAACAACTGGCGAATAGTACCCAGGGCTGGCCTTAGACTTGGTGGGTCCGAGGGGAGGGTGGCCAGATGTGCACATTTTTAGAGGACAGATGAGAAATACAGATTGCAGGGCTGCAGTGGCGCCTAACGTAGGGATTAGTCAGTCCCCACCTTAGGCTGCTGCTAATCCCTACGTTAGCTGCCAATGGTCCCGCAGCCCCAAGGGCTGGATACTTGCATGTTTGTATTTTGTTATAGTGTGGTATTCTTTTACTACACTATGGCATTCGTGTACTTTTCTGTTTTATTGTTTTTAATTTTTACTATTTCACAAATTGTGTTATTGTCTGTATATGTGTTTTTGTCATGGCCTTGGCCAGTACAATAAAATTACTACTACTTGCATGCAAAGTGGCCTTAGCAATAACCCCCCTTTCCCAGGATACACTGCCTACAGTGGCAGCGCGTGAATGGGATTGGTGCAGGAGCAACTATGCTCAATGATCCCCCTAACGTGGAGCAGCCCTCCCTCAGGCAGTGTGGTCCAAGGGACAGTACCTTGGACTGGGACTCTGCCTCTATTCCCAGCTATGACAGGTGACGTTGGACCAAAGGTATCCTTGGGCATGTACAGGTGATTCAACTGCCCTAGGCCCCCCACTGGGAGGGGCCCCACCAATGTCTCCGAGTGCCTTGACCTATAATCATTTGTCTTGAATACTCTTTGTAGTAGTCCACATAGAGACCTGCAATTCCTTAGGATGTCTCTTGGATTGGGCAAAGCACTTTATCTCCCTGTACCTCAGTTTCCCTATATATAAAACAGAATAATGTTATTGCCCATCCTTGTAAAGCTTTATATAAATGGTAGGCGTCGGCAATGTTATCAATGATTACAGAGGCATTAGGGCTAATTAGCTATGCAAAACGGCTCCATCACAGCTCAAGACTGTGAATTTGGGAGCCTCCCAAGATGAAATGCGGCATGTGGCTAATAGAACCATAAATACACCTACTGGGCAGGGTAGTGTCAGATCTAGGGACGTTGGGGCCCCTCCTGCCTTAGGAATGTTTGACTAGGGTTGCCACCTATGTACGTTTTTAAGGAACACTTATGAAAACTACACGTTGCAGGCCCTGCAATATGCATTTTTCATCCGTGTTCCTTAAACATTTGCATAGGTGGCAACATGTTTGATAGACACACACACCATCTTGCCCATTAACTCTCCTGTCCACCCAGGTGAGACAGAGGAGCTGGGGTAGGCGGGATGGTTGGGTGTGGGGGGGGACTCCCTTTGGTGAGAGTTGGGGGGGATGGGAGGGGACAGGGTTGGGTCTTGAGGACTGGGTATTAAGTGTTTCATGTATAGTTCATGGACCTCAAGTATTGGGTCTCCACACAGGGGCTCCCCAGCACATGGGGACCTGTGCGGTCACATAGCCTGCACTTACTTGGCTCTGGCAGACAGGCCATTTTCAGATGGCCCCGCCTGGGGAGCGGGTCTGCATGCGGTGATGTGCACATCCGGTGACTGGGGAGGGGAGGCTTCAGTCAGCAGGAGATGGGTGTGGAGTCAGTGTGTGCCCGCACCCACGCACTGCCTCTTTATACCCCCCGCACGGCACAATGGGGGGAAACCCGGATTGCTCCATGCAGGGGCATGGGTGGGCAGTGTGTGGGTCACAGGAGCATGCCTCCACCCGTGCTGCCTTCCGACGGGGGCCCGGGTCCGTGGGGGATGTGCGCGTCCCATCTGAAAACGGCTCCGGTGACTGTGACTGTATAACAACAAAGATGGGAAATCTCAAGCACAGAGGCCAAATATGGCCCTTGGCTAGATTCTACGTGGTTCCTTTGCGGTTCCTAGATCTGGCCTCTGGATCCAGTTCCTCCCCTCGAGCACTGAAAGACAGAGTTCAAGGCAAAGGAACAGAGATGAGGGCAGGCACACAAGGATCAGGGAGAGACCCACCATCTGCACCCTCCTCTTTCTGAGTGCACCCCTTACTCACTCCCACCCCCAACTTCTATGCAGCCCTCAGAGCTTGTACTGATTCTCAAAGCAGCCCTTGGGAGGAAAAGGTTCCCCACCCCTGCCCTTTAAGTTGTTTATAGTGACCCTCCAAGGGACATTTCAGCTGGACTAGACGTAGTCAATTTCCTCTTGCTGGCAGATGTAGTTAGGGGACTTTCTGAGTCTTAAAGACCTTAAAAAGGAAACCCTTCAGGAGCAGACCAAGATGCAGAGGCTGGACAAGGCATCGGAGTCGTGCTGCCCACCAGCAAAGCTGCTGAGCAGCGTGGGCGGCGTACAAATGCGCAATATGTCTCCCTGTCTCAGCAGATCCCGATGCCTGTTGGAAGGGAGTCGGACTGGCTGGGCAGAGGGAAATGCCCCTCTCTCAGTCTGACAGATAATCTGGGGATAAAACCATCAATCCAATCACCCAGCAGTTTAAGAGGCTTTATGCACGTTCTCTGCCCGTTCCCAGCTAATTGTGAGAAAGCAAAGCACTGCCTGAGCTGAATCACAGGGATCCAATTGGTCTGATCCCCCTGGCACAGTAGCGAGGGGGGGGGGGCTATAGGCAGAGGTTGGCTTGATCTCACCACAGTAATTGCCCCCACGTACAAATACACAGCCCCTCCCTCCTCACAAACAGGGACCGAGGGGATACCGCCCCATGAATCTGGCATGCACAAGACCGCTCCCTCTTTCATTTCAGCTTCCCAGGACCTTCACAGCCTCATCCCCACTGAATCACTGCCCTGGATTTAGGGTGCTGGTCTGGGAATGGAGCTCCCCACAGCAGTGGGACGTTCTTACTGCACTACTACTCACACACATTTTAAACTCGCACACAACTGAACCACATTGATTGACTGATGGATTAAACATCAGATTTTAACTGTCAGGCTGAGAAGGGGGCATTACACACACACACACACACACACACACACACACACACCCCCTGAACACCATGTTCTTAGGTCGCTTTTAAACGAGACAAAATTCGCAGCTGATCCTTTAAACAGCCACCTTTCTTCCTGTTTGTTTAAATGCTTCACGCGGTTTGCAGCCGCATCTTTCACACGTCACACCGGCCCTGCAATCCTTCCCCCCTCACATCCGCATCAGCGAGCTGCCGTCTTTCAAGGTAGTGAGACGGGAGTCTCACTACTTTGCGAGTGCTCGTTTAAAAGTGCCCTTAGGAGAAACACCTGCACAATTGTACAGTTGCAGACACACACTGTTTCATACAGAGCCACACAAGCAAGCACACACACACACACACACACAGTGTGACATTATACCTCGCACCATGCCAAGGAAGCTGTGTTTGGGAGTCAGGAACCTTTTCCCTCCAGGCCACTTAAAAGAGGAGTACAATCTCTGCAGGTTGGACAAGAGCTGGGGGTGGGTATGCTGAAGGGTATGCTCAGGATGGGGGAAGAGAGGGAGGATCCAGATCATGGATCCATCCTCTGTCCTCGAATGCCTGCCTTCATCTCCTCTTCCTCCCCCAAATGTGCTCCTTCAGTGCTTGGTTGGGTTGCTGGTAGTGAGGCGCTGGTCTCATGGGCCAGATCTGGGAATTAGAAAGGGGCCAAATCAAAGCCAGAGTCTGGCCTACAGGCTGGGAACTACCTCTCTCTGCTGTCATTGATTAGTTTAAGTTTCCCACTTTCTGGTGGTTCAGTGAGTGTCACAGGCAGAACAAAACTGAAGCAAAGCATTTCCTTCCATTGGATGTATTTTCCCTGCAGGGCAGCTGGTGAGGCTGGGAGCAGAAGTAAAACAAAAATGGCCTTGGTTAAACAATGCAGAAGGAACTAGGGATGGGTGAACAGATCGCGGTTCGGGTTCGGCCGCGTTTGGGTTCGGCCGTTCAGGTGGATCGCCGAGTTCACGTTCAGTTCGGCTGCGTTCGGTTCGTGTGTTCGGGTTCGGCTGCGTTCGGGTGTTGGCCATTCGGGTGGATCGCCGAAATTGCGTTCGGTGTTCAGCCTAAAAATATCACAAGCGTGGGGGAAGCCGGAAATCGTGCCGGAAACTGGAAATTCGTGTGTGTGTGGGGCGAGTGGGTGTGTGTTTGATTCGGTGGCTGCTTGGTTTGTGTGTTTTGGCTGTGATTGTGTTGGATTTGGCTGTGCTGTGTGTTTGGGTGGTTGGTGTGTATTGTGGGTCACTGTTGGTGTGTGGGTTTTT
>QEPC01012908.1:1436791-1450894 GCA_003113815.1 Sphenodon punctatus | reverse complement strand
TGTAGCCATGTAGCAGCAGCACTGAACAAGCGAACCTTAGATGAGGGATCCTACTGTTGTGTACAAAGTCTTGGAGGGAAATGCAGGAAAACAGCTCTGTTTTAGGAGACAACAGAGTTTTATCCTATAGAGCAGGGGTTCCCAAACTGGATCTGCAGGAAGTGGCCTGAGGCTCCAACCGTGGCTGCAGCAAAGCAGCTTTGGTCCCCACCAGCCCAATGACAAACTGGAGGCAGAGGTGATGTTGCCGTAATGCACATATATTGGCCACAGCTTCCCCCAAACAGCTTGGGTGCATTATGGTCAACACGCCAACCCTCAGCGATGGCCATGGTGATGGCAGAGACAAAGCCTCCTGCATTGTGCAACTTGCAGCAAACGTGTGCGGAGTTGTGTGGGGCCATCCCTAGTGGGTAGTACTACGCGTTGTTGTTTCATGAGGAATTTTGCAGGTTGGCACTGGGGGCCTATTGGTCAAAACAATTAGCAATAGCATCCCCTGCTGCTTGTTTCATGCAAAGTGCATCATTCTAGAGAGTTGCTTGTGTGAGAGACAGGCTCAGGGAAGCTGTTTCACAAGCTAGGAGCTGCTAAGCACAAAGCTCTGTCCCTCAGCACAGGGAGAGTCCATAGATGAACAGAGAAGAAGCAGGTGCTAGGGGAGCAAAGAGGGAATTGAGTCAGCTTCTCAGAGCTTCCCGGGACTAGGCGTCAGCCACTTTCAAGCGCCTCACAGGGAGATTCCTTTATTCCCCTAGCAGCCGTCTCAGTAAAGTCCCACTACACTGTGCCAAAGCTTCACCCTTCACCACCTTCAGCTGCAATGCAACAGTTTGACAGGAGGCGCTGGGTTGTCTCCTGGCTGTTTTTAGACAAGTGCCTCTCCACTCATCATACATGTTGCAGGGCTGCATTGTTTGCACAATTGCAGCCTTAATAAATGCAAGCAGGCATCATAACTGTGTATGTCTAAGGACCGCAGCAGTGGCTAGTCCTGTAGCACCACTGCAGCACTCTGGTTTAGCTCTGCTTTCCCCCTCCCTTGGCCCTTTGCTATTTGTGGGGTCATGCTTCCCCCCCCCGTTCCTGTTTGTCCACTGAAGGTTTTCCAGCTTCCACAGGAAGTTGAGAGGAGTAATTTGACTTTCTTTCCATCTCGGTCCTTGTGCTGGCTCTGCTCTGTCCTGTCTCCAGCCCTGCCTCATTTCCCATCTTCACCCTAGTGCTGCCTTGTGTTCAAACCCCCACCATCCACCCATGCTCCAGATGCCCCCCACCTCCATGCCTCTTACATTGCACTAACTGAATGGTCCGTGGGGCAATTTAGGCATACAGGAGCATGCTGAACATTTTGCAAATGTGGTCTTAAATTCTACAAATACATGCAGAGATACTATAGACACAGAAACTCTAACACAAGACACAGGCCATTTTTAAATGGGTGGGGTGGGTGGGTGCAGGGGAGCTGGGTCCATGTGCGCTCGGTGGGTAGGGGCAGGTTTAAACAGCAGCAGAGGGGGGTGCACACCCATCCACCCGCTGGCCACCAATGCACCCACACGGTGCAACCCGGGATTATCCAGGTTGCACCGTGCGGGGAGGTGGGTGGAGGTGCATGCGCTGCGGGAGCACGCACCCACCCACCCCCANTTTAAACGGCAGCAGACGGGGGTGCACACCCATCCACCCGCTGGCCACCAATGCACCCACACGGTGCAACCCGGGATTATCCAGGTTGCACCATGCGGGGAGGTGGGTGGAGGTGCATGCGCTGCGGG
Organism: Sphenodon punctatus; assembly: GCA_003113815.1. NCBI lineage: Eukaryota > Metazoa > Chordata > Lepidosauria > Sphenodontia > Sphenodontidae > Sphenodon > Sphenodon punctatus. The sequence goes on along the minus strand of QEPC01012908.1, from coordinate 1,449,116 downwards.
AGCACACACCCACCCACCCCCACTTTTACACGAGTGCTACCACACGTGTCCACCGGGTGGAGCTGCGTGGTGGTGCATGTAAAAACAGCCATACACTGAAGAGGAATGTTGACCTACTTTTTACCCTTTGCCTTCTCCTTTACTCAGCGCTTTTAAGAAACTGTCCTTAGGGCACCCTCTGGAGTGTGAAGTCCTGTGTCCAGGTGACATTGCAAGTGCAACACACAGAAATATAATCCAGATGGCCTGACTGGAATTAGAAAAATATAAAAATGTCCCCCTTGATACCTTTGATATCCAATATGAACGAGTTGAGACCTCTCTGGTAGTTAAGAGAGCCGCCACACAGTCCTCCAGCAATCTCTAAGGAGTGGTGTGTGAGGGTGCGGGTGCATGTGTGTGTGGTTGGTAGGATCATGTACTGAGATGCCATCGCGCTTTTTGAATCTAGGTAACAAACTCCTCTATCTCCTTTTTGTTATCTGGGTGGGATAAAGAGCGAGAGATCAGTCTGCTGATTCATGACTTCTTCTGGTGCCACATTGCCTAATCATTCTGCCTGAAAGTAGACACTCCCTTCTGCTCCATGGAACTCCATGAGGTAACACAGAACTCACAAGAGTCACACATCTCTAGAGCCCACGGCTGAGTGTCACCACCCTGTAGACTGCAAGGCCCCCTATCCAGACCCTGGTGGGCTGCATTGAGCCTCCTCTCCCCCTTTCTTCTTGCTCTAGGTCCGCCTGGTCATTGCGGAGAAGGGGCTCCCCTGTGAGGAGCGAGATGTCAGCATGCCCCTGACTGAGCACAAAGAACCCTGGTTCATGCGACTCAACCTTGGGGAGGAGGTCCCTGTGATCATCCATGGAGACAACATCATCAGTGACTACAACCAGATCATCGACTACATGGAGAAGATCTTCACAGGAGGTAATGGCTATGCCTCAGGCACAGGGGATCATGGGGTGGAGTCTGAAGGCCAAGGTCTTGCCTCACTGACTGAACCAGAGAGGTGTCAGGCTTGACAAGGGGAGCGTGCTCTGGTGCCCTGGGCAATATCAGAAGGTTCCAATGTATCCGAGTCAACATGCTTGGGAAGAGCTTTCCCATTCCCTTCTGGTGTCTCCGGGTGGAGCTGGTAAGTTAGCCCCTTCATCCCCAATTGCAGTTTGAGGCCAGGGTGTGCGTGCGTGCGTGCGTGCGTGCGTGCGTGCGTGCGTGCGTGCGTGCGTGCGTGCGTGCGTGCGCAGGGCCAGCTTCACCACAGGGCAACCCAGGCCACCACTATTTTCTTTACTTCCAGGGGCCCCACAGTGGCCCCTGTTTTCCTTCAGGGCTGGATGTGGGGCCTCCACTCCCTCCCAACAGGGCTCCAAACAAAACTACCTCTAGGGACCCATGGAGCCACAGGGGTGGAGTTGGGGCCACTGTCCAAGACAGAGTGCTGGGCAAGATGGACCATTGGTCTGACCCAGGAGGGCACTTATGTCTTGCTGACCTTGGTGCCAGCTCTGACCCAGCCTGTTCCAGGCCTCCAACTCATGCTGTGTCTGCCACGTCCCCAATAGAAGATCACAGAATTGCCCACCATGAAAAACAAATTCCTCTGTTTACTCACAGAGTGGAACTAAAACAGCATGAGCAGGCTTTAGGGCCGGCCTTCTGCCCCCCACTCCCCTAAGTTCTGTAACCAGCCAACCCAAATTCTGCAAGCAGAATATCAAGATTTGGCAAGTGGAATAAATTATGCAAATTAATCCAATCCTGCAAAATATGCTAATTTTGAATGCAAATTTCACAGCCTAGAATTCCATACATTTTGAACAGCTCATGTGTGTTTTGAAAAAAACCTCACAGGTCTATCAGTGGGATGCTCTGCTCTTCTCTAAGGGGGTCATGGGGCTACTTCTGTTCATCAGCTGTGACACAGGGCTTCATTGCCCAGAATATATACTAGCTGCTAGCAATAGCACCCTATTGACTAGTTCATAGTACCAGCTTCTCATTGGCTAGTTGATAGCGCTCCCCACTCAGGCAGTAATTCAGTGCTGACAGAAGCAATTTAGGTCAATGCAGAATTCCATTAAGAGGTCTAGATGCTCACTGGTTTGTGCACGAGTGTGGGGAATATGGAATAGTAAGAGGACACAGGACCGAAGGAGGGGGTACATGCCACAAGTACACAAACCCCACTCACAGCCGCACACTAGTAATGTTAAAGGAGCCCTCAGTATGGTGTAGTACTGTGGGGTCAATTGTGTGCTAAAAGGCACTGGACCCAACCACCATTCATCAGGGGCTCACTGGAGAGGTCATGCCCTGGATTATAGTGATCCTCCACCCACACGGGACCCATGAGGGGAAACAAGTGAGGAGGAAGTAGGGGGCCCTGGGAACCCCCGAGGGGAGCGGGGAGGGATTAGGGCAGCCACACACAGGAAGACACAAAAGGCCAACAGCAAGGGAGACAGAAGCACACACCATTCAAACACAATCACCACATGCAGCACTCATCACCCAGGAACGGGATTGTAGCAAATCACAGGTTCTCCAAATACCAATGCACGGGCCAGATCACAGCAGCCAAGAAGCTCTGATCACTAGCAAGGAGAGAGCCTAATGGCCGTCCTTTTATGTGCCTTGCTCCAGACCCAGCCCTCACTTCAGCTGCAGGCGCTCAGAGCGCCGCAGCTGCCTCTCATCAGGTAATCGCTGGCCCAGCAGACTGCAAGCCGGGGAAGGCTCTACAGACACAGGTACTAGGGGTGTGGGGAGTGCGACCTCCTGGGCACCCCCCGAGCCACCTCCCACCCCCTCCTCCATTGTCCCTGTGGGCCCGCCCCCTCCATACCCTGACAACGAGGGAGGCTGCTTCTAAAGCAGGCATAAAATACCCTGCTGAGCAGGACCACCAGTGAGCAACGTTCTGGCTGATGCTTATTGAAGATCTTGTTCTAGGGGTGGAATTGTGATGAAATAAACTTTCAGGGAAGCCGCAGGGAAGGTACTTTTAAAAATGTTTTACATGTATTTCCTATGTCTAGCTTGCTCAATGGCACCAAACCATAATATTGTTGCTGGATTAGGTGACAAGTGTATTACAGCATTGGTGTTCCTTGTGTATTACATATCTGTAATTAAAATGTTTGTATTGTTTTTTTAAAAATCCATTAAAATGGCTGCAACAGCAGCAGCGCAGAATTCACAGGGTGTAGTATATACCCACACTGCCCTGGGAGGGACAAGGATGGATCCCCAGCTCACTGTTTGGGCTCAGGGGTTGATGTTTACATGACATCTGCTCGGCTGTGGTCTGTTTTCCTGGTTCCTTCCTTTCCAAGTGTTTTCCTTACCATTCCAAAGCTGTTAAGTTTTGGGATGTCAAGCTGGGAGACTTCAAAGGCTTAAGGAGGGAGATTTCAGCAGTGTCTTTGGGACACCTGTCACAAAATGTCATTCTAGGAAGAGGCTTTTCAGAACTGCCTTAAAATAGATTCTACAACAAGGGACGCTTGGCAGCTCTGCTGCGATCTGACTCTCCAAGAGAACAGATTCCAGCACTCTCTCCTCTGACTGCCCTTAACTGATGTTCAGCGGGAGAAAGCAGTTTCACCATCTGACTCTGAGACTTTATTTTGGCTTAGTTGATTGTCCATGATTGAATTTGTAAAGACCTTAACTTCTGTCTTAAAGCTAAACCAAAAGATTTTTTGAGCGTAGAATAATATGTTGGTTCTGGATACGAGTCTCATATTAGGAAGCTGTTTGTATTGCTTTGTATTAAGTAAGGTGACCAGATGTTCCCCTTTAAAATAAATGGTCACGCCAGGAGCTGTTCTGTCATGCTGCCCCCTAGAGGCTAATTGGGATCATTTAAATGTCCCGCCTCTAGGCAGTGCAACGGGTTCTTTGGAGAGCATAGAAGCCGCACGTCCACCCCCTTAACGTGACAGAATAGCAGCCACAACCCTGACTGCCTCTGTCCACTACCTTCACCACCCATGTCTGTGTGCATGTGTCTCTCTCTGCATAGGTGAGATTGACCAACTTTTGGTTTTATTCTGTTTCTTTTCTCTTTTTTTAAGGTTTTCTTTACCAGCCCAACCTCCAAGTTAAGCAACAGGTTATTCTAAATGTGTAGAGTTTTATATAGTTTGTCAGGTCATACATATTTATGCAAATTGGGGCAACAGGGCAGAACATGGCCTTCCCTCTTTGATGCTTTCCAGATCTGGTCACCTTTAAGACATGCAGTAGAAGCTTGCTCTGCTGTCTCCCAACAATCATTCCCTATGTGATCTCATATGCTATGGCATCAGTGGCAATCAGGGAATGTGGAGTTTATTCAGCAAGCAATAGCATCCCAGTGTGAGGCGTGATGCCTGCCTCAAATACCAGTGGGCCCACAGCGAGAGCTATTACCTTCTAGTGTGGACACTGAATATCTTTGCTCGAAGGGAGTGCCACTCTGAATGCACTGGCCTGCAAGCATCAACTTGGGCTGATGTGCTGCTGGCTGGGAGCCATGGAGAAAGAGCTTGCAGAGTATAGATTCTTTTTTTATTATTTTATTTCATTTAGTCAGTGGTTTTTCTTAAATGAAAAGTCCCAATTTGGGGGTTTGTTAATGGGCTGGGATCTGGGAACTCATTGTGGGTGGAGAGGAGGAAGCAAAGAGGTAAACAGCAGAGAAACAGTCCCGTGAGGGCTGTCAGCTCAAGGATGTCTTTCATGAGCATAACTACTGCGGAGCAAGGCAGCTCAGTTAAGCCCCAGTCATGAACTCGAGGAAGGCCCTTTGTAAGCAGCTTTAGCACGGCTAGGAAATGTTCAGAGTGGGCAGGGATGGGGTGGGGACAACACTCTGCCCCCACCAACTCTGAACATTTTCTAATGGCACTCAGGCTGCATGCAAAGGGCTCCACCAAGAAAGAAGTTTTCAGAGTGGGCAGAGGTGGAGTGCTGCCCCCACCAACTCTTTAAACTTAATTTCTGAGGGGGTTGCTGCTGCTCCAGGAGTGGGGACTTGCTGCAAGCTAGGGTGGTGCCACTAAGTTTGCGTGGAGAGGCCGAGGCTGACCAGGAATCACCTTAGGAGGGCCACCGCTTAGGGAGACCATGGGTGATTTCAGATGTTACGGCCGCCCGAATTGACCGTGGGCTGTGGTGTGGTTCGGACCATGGGCGGGGGTCAAGGGGTGGGCGAATAGACATTCCCCTCTTCCCCCCCCCACCCGTGGGGAATGAGACACCACGACCCACGGTCAATCCAGGCGGCCGTAACGTCTGTTGGCTCACCCTACAGCGGAGGGGGCAGGGCCGTGTGGTGCTGCGTGCGGCTGCACGGCCCCGCCCCCTGCGCGCCGCCATCGGCCCGCCCCCCCCAGCGCAATGGGCAGGAAGCACGGCCTATCCGGCCGCACCGCCCGCCCAGGACCGGGAAGGCGAACCCCGACCGTGGTGAAGGGTGAGCAAACAGACGTGACGGACCCTTCACCACGGTCATGGTGGCCTTTGACCACGCTTCGTTACCTCCAGGTGGTGAGAGGTAACTAAGCATGGTCAATGCAAATGCAGGCCGCGTTTGACTGTGGTCGTGGCCAGGTGAATATTCATCCCGTCACATCTGAAATCACCCCATGCCTCCTTGCCCAAGGGGGGGGGGAGGGGACTATAATTAAGATATGAGCCTGGGCCCACCATACCTTGCTACACCACTGGCATATTTAAAAGCTGTGCAAATCTCTTGCACCAGCCACAGCAGCAGTAGTTTTGGAACTGGATTCAGCCTGGATAGCTTTAGATTCACAGAATCACTAAAAATGGATAATGGAGTCTGGAGATTCACTGTTAGGACACATCCAACCCACTCATGCTTCTCAAGTATCCCGGTGCTTTAAAATCCCTGATCTGTCCCATTGATGACTTGGAAATTGCTGTCTTTCACACCTCCCTTCCTAGAGACTCTCAGTTTTTCATGACTGCCAGACAGACAGATAACAAAAGAGGTGTTAACTCGGAGATATCCTGGAAAATCCAGAACACTTGAGAAGCATGAATCCACACCTGGAGCCCAGAAAAGGATTGATCCCTTCTGCACTGTTTGGCAGAATGGTCATACCACAAGGACGGGGAACCTCAGGCCTGGGGGGCAAATTTTATTTATTTGGATTTGTATCTCACCTTTTCCCAAAGGTTCAGGGTGGCTCACAACATAAAACATACAAAAAGTATAAAAACGAGTAAAATTATTAAACTATATAAAATATAAGTAAAACCACTTCCACGCCAAGTCCTATCCCTGCCCGCTAAAAGCCAGGCTACATAAATATGTCTTGCATTGCCTCCAGAAAATGCTCAGCCTCAGGTGAACCTCCAGGGAAAGGGAGTCCCATGCTGTAGAGCACACCCACTGCAGACTAGGGTGGCTGGATATGCACATTTTAGAGGACACTTATTAGAAGTACAGGTTGCAGGGTTGCATTGGCTCCAATGGTGGAGCCCTGCAACCTGTATTTCTCATGTGTCCTCTAACATTTGCTTATTCAGTCACCCTACTGAGGACACCTCTCAGCGTGCATGTGTTGTTTGAAGAACCTGGCGCGATGATGGAACTTGCAAGAGAGCACCCCTGGCTGATGGATAGTTTTTATTTGGCCCCTCTCCAGTTACTGGATCTGGACCCTGGATCCAGTTCTTTCTTACACTCAAGCCCTGAGAGAATGAGCTCAGGAGAAGGGAATGCAGCTGAGGGCATGTGCACAAGGATAGGGTCAGATTCATGGCACATGATCTGCTCCCCCTCTTCATGAGTGCACCCTTAAGTCACCCCTGCACCCAACTTCAATACAGCCCTTGGAGCTTGTGCTAATTTTCAAAGTGGCCCCGGGGAATTCCCCCCTCCCCCCGGATGTACTATATTCCACTGTGAACATGCACCATGCTTGTTTGTCAACGCACCCGCCAATGAGACGCAGACACAGTATATGGGTTATAAAATGGGCTGCACTCTTTATTAACCAATCTCAGGGCAGTGGGTAATTGCACCAGGCAATCTGGGTCCAGTATGCTAGCTAATCATCAACTGTATTAACTCAGGCAAAGCCCTGGATGTGCCTTCCAATGGCATTGCCTATTAGCCTAAAGAACGTCACCCCTTCGACAGGTCACTGGCCATGGCCGAAGGGGGCAAGCCCGTTCTGGGCCAGAGTAAGGAGTTTCCATCTCCGCAAGGTGTAGGACTGTGCCTGTCCTCCTTCACCCTGCTAAGACACCCCTCCCAGGGACGTGATACCAGTGCATGCTGTGCCCGGCATTGCCTGGGTATCACTTCCCCATCTCTTAAGGAGAGGACTCTAAAGTTTCTATAGCCTTACCTAATTTTCCTACTATCGCATACTGGACCCCTGCAGAGTGCGACAATTGTCCTTTCATCCAAATTCAACAATGTTGCTTTCTGTTGTTTAACCAAATTATACCAGATTATATCGAATTATACATATCATCATTCTTCTTGATCAAATCACCCTATTTAATAAGCCAAATATAATTGACAGACTGTATCCAATTCAATTGAGGTACCTAGTACTCATTCCCCTAACGCTTGAATGAAACAACTGAACAGCCTATTTAAACCTACTCAGACACTGTGAAGGAGGCAAAAAAACCAACCCTTATTAATAAGGCTACTCGGCAAAATTCCACCTTGGTTCCCTAATGGCAACCAGAGTTATCCCACAGTGCTAGAGGGGAAGTGGGTGGGGCTGACTGCTTGGCCTCCTGACCCGGAATGCTGCGTTCACTGCAGCACGGGAGGAGAGCCCCTCCTACAAGGGGCCGCCTCCCAGCCCATGTGACTGCGCTTCCTTGCGCCAAACTCACCGGTTGCTAAGCAACCCCCGGGCTCAACAACGCGAGCAGCCTTCTAGGAGGCATCCACCCGCTGCGGCATACTTCTGCTCCTTGAGGGGGGTGCAACAAATCCCCTTCGCCGCCATTTTGCGGGGAAGGAACTTCTCGGGACAGAGCCTTCTCATTGTCTTTGATAGCACACACCTTCCAGGGAACTAATTAGGTTTAATTACTTAGTGTTTGCACAGTGCTGGAAGCTGCGCACAGCACTATCTTGTGACCTGCTTTTGCTATCCAATCTCAAAATGTATTGCAGTGAGAGGACCTACCATAGCTGGAACTATGGGCTTGGTCCGGAGGTTCCCATTGGATTAAACTATCAGAGTTTGCCTGAGTAAGGAGCTCCTAATTTGGATCTGGGTTTGGAACAAGAAAATGTAAATCATGTGAGCCTCTCAACTATAAAAAGCACACAGGCAGCAAGCATGGTTCACTGAATGAACCCTGTCAATAAATTTACTCACTTCCTATTAAGAGCTGGCTGTAAAAGCCATAAACGGGTACATGTCTCTACAAAGCAGCCCAGGTAGTCTAGGAAAAAAGCATTTCCCTTCCCTCTGTGTTGTCAGCAGTGACTGTAAATAAAATGACAGACATGAACCATCACCACCCACAGCTTCCACCTGCGTGGAATAATACCTGCAAATAATAATCCTACTCCCTGCATCCGCTCCTGTTCTTGGCTTCCTGGGGAGCCTTGAGCAGATCACTCAGCTTGGAATTTCAAAGGAACCTGACGAAGTTAAGATATTGCCCGGTTCCTTGGAACATCCCTGTCATCTTGCTGGGCCTCTGTTTCTAATCTGTAAAACAGGGCTACTTCCCAATGGCACAACCAAGATCTCTTAGATGCAGGGGCACATTCCTGTTTGGGGCACGGGGCACAACTAGGAGGAGGGAAATAGCACACAGAAAGGAGAGAAATGAAAGGGGGACACTGGTCCTGAATGGAGGGGCACAGACCTCCCCTTCTTTCCCCCCACCCCAATTCTCCCTTGGTTATTATGCTCCTGCTACTTTCTCGTCTCTCAGGTATCGCATACTGAACCCACATGTAGCAAAGCCCCAAGATTCCTCATTCTGGGAAGGCACCCAACATACTCCAGCACATAAGGCACCTCTCTGTCAGGACCATATTAGTTCCCAATTCAAAGCTCACTCTAGCAAACCCTTCCATCCTGCCAGCCTCCTTTATGTGTCAGTGTGAGCAGCTCCGCCCTCTGACTCTGCTGGGCGGGGCCTCCCTGCTTAAAAGGGCAATGCTTTGCCTGGCACACCACATATTAGGGGGGAGGAACCTGCAGCCCGTTGGCCAAATCCAGCCTATGGTTGTTTTTTATCTGGCCCCTTTCCAATTCTTGAATCTGCCCCCTGAATCCAGACCTTACTTTCAAGCACTGAAAGGATGAGCTCAGAAGAAGGGAGCAGGGATGATGGCACGTGCTCAAAATCAGAGGATGATCCATGACATAGATCAGTGATCTGGACCCTCACCTTTTTTTCCCCATCCTGAACATGCCCTTTAAGTAACCTTCCCCAAGTCCTATCTGGCCCGTGGAGCTTGTGCCAGTTTTCAGAGTGCCCCATGGGAGGGGAAAGGTTCCGCACTCTGATTCAGAGATGGACATGCTCATACTTTGAGGTTCTTATATTTTCTAAGGAAAGCAAGGGCTGTAAGAAAACGTGTGAGTGCAACTATGTGCCTAATTTAGGCACACTATTACTTTGAGTGCATGCAGTCAGTTGGCCATCAAAGTGTCTGGCTGCATGCGATCTGCAGATGTGTCCACAGTCAATTACATGCATAAAATTAGGTGTGCTGTTGTAAGCCAGCCTACCCTCCTGCTGTGGATCTGAAAATCAGACCAGTGTGATACACCTTCTGGTAAAGAGATTATGGCCTGAAATATAGGGTGAAAACAAACATGACGTGTACTCCACTTTAACACCGTTTTAACATTTCTTATGCATGTTGGAGGACTGTATTGGGGCCTATGCAGCCCTGCAACATGCATAAGAGATTTTAAAGCAGTGTTAGGCTGCTTTTATATGAGTGGGTCGCAGTCGCGTGACCCACTCGCGCGTTTTTCCAAAATCCAGCGAGGCGGGATTATACGTGATGATGGACATGATCACGCGCATTCAAGGCGGTTACACGTTGTTTGCCGACCACGAACTAAATACCTGAATGTGTGGAGCCTCTCTCCACATGCAGAACCACCATGACTTCCCCGTTATACATGGAATTTCTATCCACAGAGATTCCAGAGTACTTTTTGCTTCCTTTACAATATTAATCCTGCTTGACTCAATGTTGTCTCTTACATATAGCACCACCCCTCCACCATCTTGATCTACTCTGCCCTTTTGATATATTTTGTATCCTGGTAATACCATGTCCCATTGGTTGTCCTCTCTGAGAATCCTATGGTGTCTATATCCTCATTTAACGCAATACATTCTAGTTCTCCCATCTTACTTTTTAGACTTCTTATTCGGGTCCATTTCCTTAAGAAGAATTTCTTGTTGATAAAGTCAAACTATTTTACATGGCCAGAGAAATCTGACTTAAGCAGATTCCACTGTACTTTCTGTGCAGTGTGATGTATCTGACTCTGCAGGAGTCATTGGGTGGATGGATTTTGCAAATCTAGAACCAGAATTTGGGTCCACTTCATCAGACCTTCCAAAGTTCCAGGAAGGTTATTGAATTAGTGGCCTCCACCTCTAACTGCTGGTGTTGTAAAGTCAGAACAATGGAGCCACCATAATGAAGGCCCTTTTTACACAGGCGGCACCCACGCATGAACACCCAGCAATCTGGGTGTTCATGCGTGGGTACGTCTCGTGTACATGCCATGGCATGTGGGTGTGCATGCATGCTCCTGAGAACATGCATGCCCACCCACCACAACACATCGCACATGCACAGAGGAACTGGTGAAAACGGCAGTTATTCCGTGTGTGTGCGATGAGTAGAGGTGGGTGGAGATCGGTGTGCTCCTCCCACCCACCGCACACTGACGTGAACACTGACACACACAGACACGCACCGCGACCCGTGTAAAAAGGGTCTTAATCTCTGATCATTCTGATTAGTTTGGGCTGATCCCAATCAGGCAGGGACAGGCAGGCTGAGGCAGCTGTCTCTTACCTGTGCTAACCAATGTGGCTTTTTTGTCTGTTTGCTGTTGCCTTTCAGAAAACATTGCCCAGCTGATCCCAGAAGCTGGGAACCTCCTGCACTCCAGAGTGGTTCAGTACAGAGAGCTCCTGGACTCCCTGCCCATGGATGCCTACACTCACGGATGCATCCTCCACCCTGAGCTCACCATAGACTCCATGATTCCAAAGTACGCTACAGCTGAGATCCGCAGTAAGTGGCCACTTTAGTGGGGCTATCTAGTGCTAGTTGAGAGCGGGACACTCAGAATGTTTATTGACTTAGATTTCAGTTTTAGGCAAACTTGACACTAAAGGATGCTTAGGATGACACCTTAGTGTGTGTGTGTAGTTGGGGGAGAGGAACCCATATCTGCCAATAGTGGAGTTTCTCGCACTGTTTCCTGGAGTATTTGGATACGGCTGGTTTCAGAGGCAGGATACTTTATTAGGTGGAGTGTGGATCTGGTTAATTATGGCAATCCCTATGTTCCTTGCCACCCTCTCCAAGCTGATAGTCTCCTTTCTGTGGGAACATGGCAGACATGGTGTAACAGGGCAGTGTGTCTGTGGGCTATTGGCCCACTTAGCACAAGCCTTTTGCAGGTGCTATAGGAGTTGCCAGTGATGCACAGGAGACAGGACAGTGCCTAATAGAGTGCCCCTGGGTTTGGGCATGGCTGTAGCCAGCCCAGGGCTGAGAAGCCTGAAGAGGCTCAGAGCTAGACACACAGCAGAAGAATCAGGACTGCTGGAGGGAGCCTGCTTGGAGAGTGGTATGACCTGTGGGGATTGCCTGGGCTAAGGGGTTCTGCTGGGATAAAGAGGGGGTGTCTGACCCTGGAGAACCCAGACAACTGAATAGAGACTGTGGGTACAAGGGAAAGAGACTTTAAACTGAGAGTGGACTTCGTGAATAAAGTTGAGCTCATAGCAAGGAGTGTGACTAAGGGGCCAATCCTGCAGAGACTTATGCCTCGGCAAGCCATCTCTGCTACACCTGGTGGAGAATGTGGGCAACCCCAACACTGGCTACCAAGCCAATGAGCTAAAATGGGTTTGACCATGGGAACCCACTGAGTGTGGCCTATGGGGTGTAGAGAGACTTAATATGGTGGTGGAACCCTGTAAATAAAAGACTAAGAGCAATTCCCCAGAGTTGAGACTGACTGGGGTGACAAACCTGGGAGGACTTACACCAGACCAAATCAGCGCTGCCACACGTGTGTGCTGGGGGAGTGGGGGGGGGGGG
>QEPC01012908.1:1415484-1433529 GCA_003113815.1 Sphenodon punctatus | reverse complement strand
CCCCCCAAAGTAAATTCTGCTGCTGCCCCCGCTGGAAGATCAGAAAGGCAAGTGGCACAATGGCCTAAATGCAGCAGAAGCTGCAAGACTGCCCACATGGCCAGCTACTGTCCATAAGTTGTGGTAGCACCAGATAGGGCTACCAGTCCGACCATCTCAGTAGAATATACCTTCCAACATTTCCAGGGAAAGCTCTGCCCCTCAGAAAATAAACTCCACCCCCTCACACACTTACAGGCGCGCGCGCACACACACACACACCACAACATTCCAAGTGAATAAAGAGAGAGAAGTCCTCTTGCTGATCCTCAGATTTCACTTAGATTTTTTTTCATGACCACTGTCATTCCTGGTTGACTCCCCATTGTCCTCTCAAGTGCTTTCCTGGGAGGCAACCAGGAAAGAGGTGCCTGAGGCTTGAATATGGGTCTTTTGGTCTCCCTCTCTCCTGTAAGAAGGACTATGACCCCTGAAAAAAGGAACAGTGGGATTCAGCATCCAAAGAGGGAGTGTTGAGAGGTATGGTAGAGGCAGATATTAAAAGCCAAGCATTGAAGTTTATTAGCCAGCATAAGCCAGTGGTTGCTAACATCCCTGCCCTAAATTATAGCATTTGCCCCTGACTTAAATGTACAGCAATTAAGATGAGTGTTTAGGAGCTTCTATGGCTTTGTAATTAACCAGAGCCAATTATTGCTTGAGATGGGTTCTGGTTTGAAATGACCCAGAGTAGCAGATGGTTTGGAAAGAAGACCAAGAACTGAACTGCAGCCCTGGATGTCAGGGGACAGGACAGGATCTTTTATAGCCACAGTTCAGAAGGGTCCGCCTCTCTCCACGTGCAGAACCACCATGACCACTGCCAATTAAGGGGACCATTTGCAGATGTTTTATTCATGCCTGCGGAAGGAGCCCTGGCTACATCCTTTAACAACTTACAACGTGCATTGTACTTAGATGCAGTAGCTGTGAAGGGATGGGGTTGGGAGCAAATGTTTCAGAGTAGATTGCACCACAGAGACAGTGTTAAACAGTGCCTGCTCCATTTATGTTTAGGGCACAGGCTTGAATGCCTCTTACGCATCTTACATCCAGGGCCCTGAGCCAAATGCAGGTCTGCAATTCACAGATTTCCTGCAGAATCCCCCTCCCCCTGTGGAATCTCCTGCTCCACATCTCCCAGTGCAGACTTTCCAGCCTGCGCTGTGGAGACAGGAGGCAGGAGATTCCATGGGGGAAGGGGGATTAATATACCCTCAGGGCTTCCCTTCATCCCCCACAGCTGCATTGGGTGGGAGGGGCTGCCAGGGCTTGCCTCTCCCCCACCCTCCTCAGCCAGGCAAATAAACACACCTAACAGCAGTGGTGGCAACGTCAGTTTCATTCAGTGCTCTTCAGCTGCTCCTTCTGGCCACTTCCTGGCCCCTCCCAACAGGGCCTCCCATAGCAGCGCAGCCAGATGACATAATCTGGCTGCGTCACTCTGGGAGACCCTGTTGGGAGGGCCAGGAAGCAGCCAGAAGGAAGAGCGCTGAGAGAAGCTGCTGCCACTGCCGCCACCACTGCTGGTAGCTGGGTTTATCTGCCAAGCTGAGGAGGGGGGAGAGGTGAGCCCTGGCAGTTCCTCCCACTCAACGCAGCCTGCGGTGGGGAGGGGACGCTGGCCCCACGCTGCATCTGGGAGGCTGGGGAGCCCAGGGCAGTGAGGCAGAGAATTGGGCCCTGAGCCTCCCAGACTTACAGAATTTTTTTTTAAATTCCACAGGAGATTCGGGGCCCTGTTTACATCTAATCTATTTGCTCTTTGCCATTTGGGAAGTTTCACAGCCTTTCACAGCCTTGTCTCCCTTATGTGGCTGAAAACTGTGAAGAGTTTTTGTAGTAGGCTAGCACCCTGGGGCCAGGTCTGCTCAATTGCCTGCTGGCCAGAAGGGTCTGTAAATCTTGGGCCTGCCAGCTGTTTCTGAGGCTGGCCATCTCAAGATAAACCACAACCTTCTTCCTTCCACTGTGTTCTTTATTTACAGGTGTCTCTACCTAGGTGCCTTTAACACCACACAATCTATACACCCAAACTCAGGCTCCAACCTCAGTTCTTTGGAGTCTTGCTCCAGGACTATGCAGCTCAAAAAGTCCTTCAGAGCCTCACTCCTCTGAGAGTCTCTTGGAAGACTTGTTCCTCGAGTTCTCCAGTCCCTCCTAGTGCTCTCAGCACTCTAGGCTCTCCACCTGCACAGTCCCATCTGCAGCTCCAACAACGTTCCACCTGTGGCAGCATTTTATGTTGTCTGGCTCTTCGCCAGCCACTCTGCCAGTGTGCTGCCTGGCTCCTCGCCAGCTAACTACTGCTAGCCCTCACTCAGGGATCCCCTCTGAGTGGCAGGAACACCAGCCACATTATGCTCTGTCAGGAGGCAGCCCAGAAGCCTCACTCCTCTTAGGGATTTCTGGTGGCCCCCTAGAGCTGCTTCCCTCAGCATCTCTGAGTCTCTTCCACTCAGCGGTCTCCTGACTCTCCCCAAGGTGTGCTCTCCACCTCTCATTTACTTGCCCCACTACCACTACTCCCTGCGAGCCGGTCAAGCATCCTGTAAGGGGGCCAAGCTCACAATGGTGCAGGGTTGACTCATCTTAAGAACGTAAGTAGAGCCATACTGGGTCAGACCAATGGTCCGTCGAGCCCAACACTTGTTTCCGACAGTGGCCAATTTCAGTTGCTTGGAAGAGGTACCCAACAGGCCACAATGGGGTGATCCATTTACTGTTGTTCAGTTCCAGCTCCCAACTGTAAGAGGTTACATTCCTCAAACCTACCTGGTTAATAGCTGCTTATGGACCGATCCGCCAGAAACTTCTCCAACCCTTTCTTAAACCCAGCTATACTACTGGCCTTAACCACATCATCTGGCAACAAATTCCACAGCTTAATTGTGCATTGAGTGAAAAAATACTTTTAAATTTGTTTTCAGTTTGCTACCTGTTAGTTTCATGGAGTGTCCCCTAGTTCTAGTACTCTTTGAGGGGGTAAATAGCCACTCCCTATTAATGTGTTACACACCACTCATGATTTTATAAACGTCTATCATATCCCCTTTCCCTTCTCCAAACTGAAGAGCCCAAACCTATCCAGCCTCTCTTCATAGGGGAGCTGTTCTATACCACTTATCATTTCTGTTGCTCTCCTCTGTGCCTTTTCTATTTCTACTATGTCTTTTTTGAGATGGGGTGACCAGAACTGCACATAATATTCAAGGTGTGGTTGCACCATGGATTTATATAGTGTCATTATGATATTTTCAGTTTTATTTTCTATCCCTTTATGAATAATTCCTAACATTGTTTTTTTCCCAATGGCAACTGTACACTGATCTGAGGATTTCAGTGTATTGTCCACAATGACTCCTAGGTCCTTTTGTGGTAATTAGAAGTTACCACAAGGTCCTTAGTGGATCTAATTTAGAACCCAGCATTGTGTACATATAGTTTGGATTGTTTTTCCCTCTCTGCATCACTTCACACTTGTCCACATTAAATTTCATCTGCCATTTAGATGCCCAGTCCCCCTGCAATTCTTCACAGTCCTTGAAGCAGGGCTGGCTCTCAGTCACTCTGCTACAGTCCTAGAATTAGTTCAAGATGCTTGAGAGACATGCTCCACCTGTTGCAATATGTTCTAGGGATGTAGGGATTTCTGGACTGAGTAAGACCGCTCACCTGGGGAAATTTGATTAAACCCCAACAATGACAAATGTCTCTATTAAGCAGGGAGCAACTTCCAGGGAATTTTACTCGGGTAACCTGGAGAAGCTGTTGTCCAGCCGCAAGCTCCTAGCAAAGTGATGCAACTTGTATGAGATATTTGGGAGTGCGCGCCTGTACTGGGGCACCTTGGATGAGACCCTGGAGTTTGGATAATTTATTCCAGAATAAAGCCCTTTGGTCTGTCTTGAAGCATCTGTGGCTAATTAACCCAGATGGGGCAAGGAGGGGGCTTTTCCTCTGATGCTCTCATGTGCCTTGGCAAAGCTCTGTGGCAACAGCAAAAGTCAAGAACAGGGACCCGTCTGCACAGCATTTGCCCCATTGCCGCCAATGAGGAAAACACAGTGAACACAGGTCCCTGGTCATGAGGCACAGAGTGCACCAGTGGCAAGAATGATAGTGTGGCTTCCTCCTCCCCAGCACTGGGTATTCTGTTTTTCGAAATTCTCGTGTTTCTCAACAAGAATCACAATTCTCCTCTCGTTCTTGCAAATGAGAAAGAGATGAGAATCGCCTGGATTCTCGCCAAGAAACACGAGATTCTCGAAAAACAGGATACTCAGTGCTGATGGGGCAGGGAGGAGAAGGAAGCCACGCTGTCCCTCCCCCAGCTTCTTTCCTTGTCTGGGGCTGGCAGCTGGGGGGACAGGGCCATTAGTCATCTCTGTGAGAAGCTGCTGAGAAAGCCCTGATAGAGAGTATATAATTGGAAGAAATGAACAGTGTTTGCTGATGTAGCTCTCTGTGTGTGTAAGAAGGGACTTTTTATAATCTTCTCCCTACAACTGCCATGAACTTCATAAAACTCTGTCTTCGGATATACTGATATTTGAATGCAAAATTATGAACCTGGTATGCTTTTGTGGGGGCTGTCTTTTAATATATATATATATATATATTTAAAGGAATGGGAGGGGGGAGAACAGGAGAGAGGGGGCAGACTTGGCACACATTGTCAGCATTCTATTTGCTAGCAGGAGTCAGCAGTCAATAGAATGTTGTAGAGCTGTGCTGAGCCCACCTCTTCCCTTCAGCTCCCCGCTCCCATCTGGAAAGATGGGAGGGTGTGAGTCCTTTCCAGATGGGAAGGGGGAGAGCTGAAGGGAAGAGGTGGGCTCAGCACAGTTTTTTAGCATTCTGTTGGCGACTGACTCCTGATAGCCAATAGAATGCTGAACATATCTGCTGAGACTGTCCCTTCCCTCATGCTCTCCCCCCTCCCATTCTCGATAATTATCAGGACTCGGGAGCGTCCCACAGAGACTGCTCATGACACCAGGCTCTGTCCCCCAAGCTGCCGCAGACACGGTAAGAGACCCGAGGAGGGGTCAGCGTGGCTTCCCCCATTCATTTCTCTGGGCTGGGAGCCCAGCATGGTACTGGGGGCGCAGGGAGAGAGAAATCTTGTGGCGATCTGAACCAGGGTTGAGATTTCCGTGAGATCTTGACCCTGTTTCTTGATTCGTGTGAGATTTTCAGTGAGATGATTTTTTATTCTTGTTTCAGCCCTAACCTAAAGGCTGTATTTTGAGAAAGGAAGTCCACACCTGATCTGTGTGAATTCATTGTAACTGAGGGGGGACGAGTTCTGCTCTTAGAGATACAGGTGTGCAACTGGAGTGACTCAGCAGAAGCCTATGCATTTTGCTTCTTTCATTAGGAAGGGGAAGGGGAAGCTTTTCCCTTTCTGGAGCCACTCTGAAAATAAGTACAAGCTCTGTGGACCAGATAGGAGTTGGGGGCAGGGGTGCTTAAGAGGTGTGTTCAGGAGGTGAGAAGAAAGGGGAGATTTCTATGTCATGGATCCATCTCATATCCTTGAATGCATGACCGTCATCTCTACTCCCTTCTGAACTCACTCTTTCAGTGCTTAAGGGTGGGGGACTGGATCCATGGGCCAGATTCAGGAACAGGACAGTGGCCAAAAAAACCTAAACTTGGGCTGGATTTGGCCCATGGACTGGAGGTTCCCCCCTGCCTTACAGCTGTGCCAAGGCAGTGCAAGTGTCCTTAGGATCAGTTTATATTATGTCACTAGCAGGCAGAAAACATTTTTGTGATTCCCCAATGGTTGTGTCCGGGGACCTCCATTCCAGTGGCAGCTGGTGGGCTTAGAGGCTGGTGGGGTAATGGGTGGGCAAAGCCGCCGGCAGGCCAGCCAGCCTAGGGGCGGAGACGGGGCAACAGTAGACGGAGCCAGGGCAATGGTAGGCCAGTGGCGTGGCTTAACCCAGCAGCAAGGAGTTCCCAGGGTTAACATTGGATGAACATTACATTAGTTAACGCTGGGAACTCCTTGCTGCTGTGTGAAGCACTCCCACCGGGGGATAGAGAGCCCTCTTACTGGGGTCCCATCCACTCTCTCTTTCCCACCGGGTCCAAATTAACTATAGCAGGTTACAAAAATAGATCACGTTGCCATTGCCTACCTTTATCCTGAACCATCAAATCCTCGATTTTCATGGCATCCTTGGCCACCTATAGTCCTCTGAAGGTGTAGGCTTTGTGACAAGCCTTCCTTCTGGCTTGGAGGACTGAGTTAGCTCCCTGTCCTGCGACAAGCTGAATCAGAAGAGAATGAAAGGGAAGAGAAGGACAGGACAGAGAAGAAGTAGGAGGGAAAGGGTTTGATTTTGGTGCACGAGAAGATGAAGGGGAAAGAGAGGTTCAGCGGGGGACAGGGGAAAAGGGGTCTCCTTGTTGTCTGCAGCCTTCTCTTCTGCCATTCTCCTACCTGCTTTCTCCTCTGTTCACAAGGAGAACAGTTGCAGGCCTGTATAGCAACCAAACACTCCCCATCCAAACCAGCATCCCCAGTACCAACACTGTATCCCCAGCAGCCAAATGCCTGTCCAGGCAAACAGACCTTTTTTTAAAACGTTTGGCCAGTTTCACGGCTGCATTGCCACCAAACCAGGCCCATCTAGACCAGCATCCCTAGTAGCTACACCTTATCCCCGACAGCCAAATGCCTGTCCAAGCAAACAGGCCTTTTAAAAAAAGTTTGGCCCATTGCGGGCCTGCATTGCCACCAAGTCAGACCCATCGAGACCCACATTCCCAGTACCCATGTCGTATCCCCAGCAGCTAAATGCCTGTCCAAGCAAACAGGCCTTTTAAAAAAGTTTGGCCAGCTGCCACCAAACCAGTCCCATCAACATTTAAACAATCCACTTCTGTTTCTCAACAAAACCCCAGGCACATAGTCACAAGCAGAGAGGCCAGAAACTACTTTCCAGCAGGGAGCAGCAGTGAAACAGAGAAGTGACCATTTTTAAAAAGAGTAGCCACGACCAACAGACCCACAAATTTACAAAAATGGCCTCTCTACTCATGCTTGGGAGTGGAGAAGGAAAGCAGCAATGCATCATGGAAGCACGAACACAGAACAAGCAAAAGCAAACCAGATCTTAAGCCAACTGAACCATATTATGTGAAGTCTTAGCACACCACAAAAGCAGCAGTGAGGAATTCCACTTCTCCCCCCAAACATACTTCACTGTTACAGCTCTGTTGAAACCCCATTAACCCCCAGCCCCATTTTCACCAGTGTCTGCCAGCAGCCCCATTCTTCCCCCCTATATTCCCCCACAGCAGCCCCATTCTCCCCGCTATATTCCCCCCCAACAGCCCCATTTTCACCAGTGTCTCCCAGCAAAATAATTAACTCACCAATGGGGATGTGTCTGATGCAGGTCCAGCAGCAGCAGGGGGTAACACCACCACAAACAGGCCAGGCCAAGCAGCAGCCAGGCCAGCCAGCACTCTCTCACCACTAACAGCAGAGCTCTATTTAATCCCCCTAGGGGGTGGGGTACAGGCAGGTAGGCAGCCTGAGCCTTCAGCAGCAGCTGTGCACAGGCATACGCTGCCTGCCTGGGCATTTAGGTCTACACTACAGTTCAGATAGCGTGTTCCACGGCAGCCCCAAAGCCTCTGTGGAACACTGCCCCCACTGATGGGAAAAACAAAGTGCTTTTCCCCATTCAGGCAGCATGGGCTCTAAGCCCAGCTGCCCAAATTGCTTTTGTACAGTTTTGTCCCTTAGAAGAGGCTCAGCATAAGGTAATGGCCCCCACCCCCTCAGCTCCTACCTGCACGTGTGCACAGGGAGGCAGAACAACACCACCACTGAGCACTCAGCTGATGCTGATCAGCTGATTGCTGAATGTGGAGGAATTGGAGCAAGTTTGGAGCAGGTTGCTGGGTCCCCCCCCTTGGTGCTTTTGGGGCTCAGGTGAGGTTTTTTTTTCCTTTTTTTTTTTTTCTTTCTTTTTAAAAGCATGAATAGTGTACGGAGGGGGATCAGGCCAGGAGGGGCAATGCCCCTGGTGCCCTGCAATGCGCACCGCCCCTGCTCCATTCACTGCATTTTCCCATTGGCGGCAATAAGGAAGATGCAGTGTACATGAGTCCCTGGTTATGCCATAAAGCACCAGATTTTTCTATGCTTGACCCTTCCTGGTACAATAATCTTTAACTCATGCTCTCAGCCTCCACTTGATTGGTGCTACTCTGGATTTACATGGGCTGAATGTGTGAATCAGGCTTTCTGTTGACAGATCAGATAATTCCAGGAGGAAGGCTGTTTCTAAATAGTCTTTCTAACTTGATGATAACCAGTTATGCTTAAAGAATGCATAGGCAGAGAGCAGGAGGGAAACCAGGCCAGTTCATGAAAGGATTTCAGTGATAGTGAGAAGGAGAAGATTCTGAAGTACATAAGGGATGGGCAGTGCCGGCCCTTTCCTATGGGACAGTTATCCACAGGGGCAGCACTGCTGCCATGGCCATAGGAAACAGCACTGATATTCCACAGTTCCCTCTGGCCTGCCCAGTGCAGTGTTGATGCTTCCTGCCCTGCCTCCTGCCCCTGGTGCAACAGATTCTTAGTCCCAGGCTGTGGCAGCCCCTGTTTCCAGCTCCCTTAGTCACACAGTGCCCCACTGCCCAGTCAAAGCAGCATACTGCTTATCTTGCTGCACACACCATGTGTCACCTCCTGGGGCTCCAAGACTGAATGGAGTCAGTCAGGGTGCTAGGGACATCAGGTCATGTGGTGCCAGCATGCAGACAGATGTAGTGCGTAACAGTGCACTGCTGACTGACAACAGCCAGGACCCTAGCACAGCAGAAGCAGTCTGTCTCCAGGCAGTGACAAACAGCACCTGACACTCCCTGAGCTGAGCACCAGAGAAGTGATGACAGTGCACCTGGTCTCAGGACAGAAGCAAGTAGAGCTCCCCTTCAACAGACTTCCTTGGCAGCTCCAAGAGGAAGCAAAATACTTGTGACTGACCAAAAGGAAGAGTGGAGACATAACGGTGCTTCGGGGCAAGTGGAGAAGAAGGGGAACCCATAAAAGAGAAGGTTGTGACTGTGTGTAAGGCATCCCAGCCAGGCAAGTGTGGACAAAGTCTGCTCCACAAACAACCAATGACTAAAGACAACCTGGAGGGGCAGGACTTTGCCGACTGGAGAATCCTTGTTTGGGACCCATAAACTTGGCTTGGCTGCCAACTCCCAGGCTGCGCTCTAGGATGTTTAAAAAAAAAAATCCCCAAAATTTGAGCGTTGTAAACTGAGTGATTTGGATTCCAAGCACTGGGAGATGATAAGTGCAGGATTTTGACACAATCCCTTCTCCGAGCAGAACTGCAGTTTGAGAGAAGTCCTTGTAGCCGAGTTATATTAAGCATCGTCAATGTTTCATGAATACTTAAAGGTCGAGTACACAGCCGTATGCTGATCCATCCAGTGCTTGCAACTTAATCCGGCACAGTTTCCCCTTTATCACCTCTAAATGAGTGCAAATAATAATGAAATCGCCCACTGAGAGGGAGAAAGGAAACGGAGGAGCGAAACTGTGTTTTGCCCTAATAGGTCACATAAAATCATCTATTCATGATGTCAGGCAAGCATCGAATTACAACAATATATTAATGTAGACAGTAAGGTTGCCGTGTTGGTCCCGAGTATAGTCAAGAGAGACAAAGTAGTGCAGTGATCTCTTTTATTGGCCCAACTACAGCTGGTGGAGGTATGCAGCTTGCAGACCTCACGGGGTCCTTCGTCAGGCAAGTGAGAACTTAGAACTGTGTAGACTGGGCAGAGCAGTGAGGTATATACAGTGATTGGAAACAATGGCAAAGGGAGGGGAGGAGAAGGTGAAAACATCTGAGACTCAGGGAGGAGGTCCGCAGTTCCAAAGGGTGGAATTACAACAAGGTGGAAAGAGCAAGAGCTGCTGGTAGTAAGTAAACGTAACGCTTCCTGTAGCTATAGACAGTCATTAGACTTACACATTTCTGTAACGGCTTGTGAAACCCATGTCCAAATTGTGTCCATTGTTACATAAGAAGATAAGTAGTGCTGTACTGGTGAGACCAACGGTCCATCGAGCCCAGCATCCTGTCTCTGACAGTGGCCAGTCTCTGTCTCTTGGGAGAAGTAGCCAACAGGCCACGTTGGGCAATCCATTCCCTGTTGTTCCAGCCTCCCAACAGTAAAAGGTTACATTCCCAAAACCTACTTGGCTAACAGCCATTCATGAACTTATCCTCCAAGAATGTATCCAATTCCTTTTTAAAACTAGCTGCACTACCAGCCTTGACCACTTTGTCTGGCAGTAAATTGCACGCGTTCATTGTGTGCTGAGTCAGTGAAAAAATACTTTCTCTTATTTGTTTTAAAGCTGTTGCTGGTTAATTTCATAGAGTGTCCCCTTCTTCAAGTACTGTTAGAGAGGGTAAATAACGGCTCCTGTTTACTCGTTCCGCACCACTCATGATTTTATAAACTTCTATCCTATCCCCTCTGTCATCTCTTCTCCAAGCTGAAGAGCCCCAACCTATCCAGCTTCTCTTCATACGTGAGTCGTTCCACACCCTTGATCAGTGTGGTTGCCCTTCTTTGTACCTTTCTCCTAAGAGTTCTGTTTCTTTTTTTGAGATGGGATGACCAGAACTGCACACAATACTCCAGGTACGGTCGTACCATAGATCTACATAGAAGCATTATGATATTTTCAATTTTATTCTATGTCCCTTTCCAACCGCCGCCACACACTGAGCTGAGGATTTCAATGTATTGTCCACAATGACTCCAAGATCCTTTTCCTGAGTGGTAACTCCTAACTGTATACATATAGAACTGTATACATATAGTTTGGGTTATTTTTTCCTATGTGCATCACTTTGCATTTGTCCATATTAAATTTAAACTGCCACTTAAGACGCCAAGTCACCCAGCCTCGCAAGATCTGACATGAACTTGCTGGAGACCTTTTACCTGTTTTCAGTTGAATTCGTGTTGCATCTGTGAACTTTCCCCAGTGTTAGATGATAACATGTTGTGAAATCATCCTCCCTTCCTTGGGTTCCTTCCCAAATTATTGCAAGAGTAGGTGTTAACAAGCAAAACGATTGCCTCCTGGAGTTGTGTTCAGTCCCTGCAGCCTCCACTCATTTGAGGGGTGGTAAACACATTCAGCTTCCTTGCATCAAATACTAAGGGAATCTGCCAATATCTAAGTTTACTCACGTTTAGTGTGTAGAGCCTAATAAACAGAGAGTCTCCTGCATGTATTTCTTGTGCATGTGGGCAGCCCCCACTGAAGGGCAAGAAGCTGTCCATCAGGTTTAGCGTAACTAGCCTAATACATGAGCAGGCGTTCTTCCCCATCACACTCTGCCCACCAACACCCCCCTTCCCAGTATCCTGCCTCATCATAACTCACAGCCATGCTGAACCATGGAAAGAAGCCCCCCCCCCCAATTTCTTCTGGGATATCACTCTGGGAGGTCTTCCAATCCCTGATATCCCCACCCATCCACATAGCTTCATACCTGGCTTTATATCTGCCAGCACTTGGCAGTTGGAAACCTTTTGCTATACACAGAATGCTGATTTTAGTGAGCAAATTGTATACTTTGAGTACATATAGTGAACATTGAAAGCAAAAGTAAAAACTGAAAGCGAAAGCAATCAGTCGCTTCATGTTGTACCCGGTTTCTCACATCCACAGCTCACAGCGATGTATTTTAATGGGGTCACACACAATTTTAATGGGGTCTTGCCCGATGTGGAGTTGGAAATCCCTCCTGGTTCACATAAAAACCCGTCAAACAAGCACCTCTTTTACCCCCTCTCTTTCATCTTCTGCATTACCTTGCAGTTGCAGCAGAAAACATCCCAACTCATCAGGGCGCACTGCACTTCTGGGAGTGTCCAAACTCTGTATAGGGCAAGAAGCTCTCCATCAGTGGGTTCACATTCCCTGTACCCTGAGCCACTTGTTGCCCCCCAGAGATTCAGCTCTACCATCCATTCGAGGCACTCCCAGTGGCCCCGCAGGTATCCTCTCGGTGGGGCCGATTCCATGCCCCACACAACCCGCGCGCAAGTCCATTGTGGGGACATTGTGCCACATGGAATCCACACAGATCCCAGTTGCACAACTGTGTCGCAGCTGTGTGTTCTTTTAGATCAAAATAGTGATAACTCAGACGTATGATGCCACTAGAACTATTTATTATATACAAGCATAAAAAAGATAATAAAAGCGTTTCACATCCCTTTCTGCAAACTGGAGAACTCCGACATGGCTGCGAGATGATCCCCAGGTGGGCCTCAGGCTCTGCTACACCCCTCAGCATCTGTGCGACATGGGTTAGCAGTGAAGTTCCAAAATGGTTCCTCAGCTGCTGTGTTTTATAGGATTTCTGATGTTATACACTCACTTCTCAAATCCTGCACATGTGACCAATTCTAGCTAGCGCAGCTGCCTGCCTGAGCATTCTTAGCTTCCAATTAGCCTTTCTCTAGGTACTGATAAGAGTTCCCATAACATCTCTGCCTGGTCTTGACAGTCTAAACAACAATTTATGCAATACAGAAAAGTTGCCAAAGAGGCTTACATAAAACACATCCATTGCATGAAATGAGTTGCCAGTTCTCAATTTATATGTTTTTACACACATGTCAATCAAGATGGATTCTATAACATATACAGGCCAAAATAAGATATATAAATGTCCACTAATCTGGCGCTACCGGTGCACAAGAGTCTTCTCGCAATCTTTTCACTACAATCCCATGCACAGAGGGTTTGGGACCACAGCCACTGTCATCAGGGCAGTGATGAGGGAAAACGGCAGGGAAGGTCCAGCCTCCATTAGCAACTTCCTTACTTCTGGCAGTGCACAAATGTCCAGAAAAGTCATGGTCTTAGTCTCATCCTGCTCTTGCAACTCATTTGGGGCTCCCACTCTTCCATGCTGCTGAACTTTGAACTGCAGCAGGATTGAGCGGTGTCTACTCTCCATCATGCCTACATGGAACTCCATTGGGTGCATGTGCCAACCTATGAGTGTAGGATGGGTTTGACAGTTCTCGTTATACATCAGCTTCACTCAAATTTACCCAACTTTTAATTTTTTTTAATAAAGCCACTTAAAAATGTTTGGAAAAAAACCCTGTTCAATAAAGCCTTTAAAAATGTTTCCAGAGTGTCGGTGACTAGTTTTCTTCTGGCCCATTCAGGCTCCCCTCCCCCACCGGTTATATTTCCTGCCCTTTCCTTTCCCTGTGCATTTCCTATTGACACTCTCAGGCAAGCCGGCTGCTGCTCTGAAGCTCTTCAAATTCCTGTCGGCATTCGCAGGCTAGCCATGGCTGGGAATGGGAATAGGAAGCACAGGCGTGCTACTGGCTACTATGGGACCCCCACCCCACGCTCAAGTGCAAGTACTTCCCCCCCATCCCCCACAGCAGCTTATCGCTATGCCATACTGCCATTCTCCATGACCCCCCATTGTGCCCCCCTACCCTCATGTAAAAGTGCATGGTCAGAGAACACCCCACCCCCCATTTACGGTACACCTGCCACCCCCCTTTCCACCCCCAGCCCCCAAAGCAACTTATCGCTATGCCATGACGCCATTCTCTACTCCCCCAACCCTCCCACCTTTCCCAGATTAAGCATGGAAAACATGGATTGAGAAAAATATAACAGCATTATTTAACAATATAAACTTTAATTTAACTTTAACAATATTAAAAGTGCTTTTAATTCTTTAAAAGTTATGTTTATTTCTTCTGCCTGCCTGTAGTGGGGGTCGCCAGGCGCGTTCTTTGGGGTTGTGGCAGGACTGGCGGGAGGACATTTTCCTTCTCCTCCTGTGTATCTGGCCATGAAGGTTGTGGGCGAGTGCTCACTGGAGGTGTGATGCTTGTGGTGGGGGTAGAGATACAGAAATCAAGTGCCCTATTAGTGCCTTTACCCCACCGCCTGCCATGGTGCCTCCACCAGCCTGCGGTCTCACCATGGTGCCTTTCCCTCCCCACCAGCCCACCATCCTGCCATGGTGCCTCTCCTCCACCAGCCTGAGGGCCCACTATGGTGCCTTTCTCTCTCCCGCCAGCCCACCATCCTGCTTTGTCCCAGGGAATATCCTGCTGCTCCCCAATGCTCTCCTGGCTACCTATGAACACAGTCAAGTAAAAAACCTACATAATTAGATAGCAGTAAACGGAAGCCTTTACGCAGCCCCCTTCCCCCAGTGCATTAACTTACCATTTTCCTCTGCTTCCTCTATAAATGTGGCATCAGGGTCCTCCATACCCTCAACTAGTATTGAGGGAGGAGGGGAGGGGGGGAGGGAGGGGTAAATGAGGGAGACTGGTAGGGTGGGGAATTTGGGGGAATTGGAGGATAGGGTGAGGGTTGGGGTTTTAAAAATTATTTTAAAATTGTTGTCGGTTTTTAATGTATTTTATTGTTTTACTGTATTGTTAGCTGCACCGAGATGCCGTGGGCATGAGGGGGCGGCATAGAAATGCCAAGAAATAAATAAAGAAATAAAATAAATAAATAAATGGTACCTCCCATAGCTCCTCAAACAGAGGCTGGCTCTTGAGATGGACAGGTCAGAGTCATGGTACTCCTGTCCTTGCTGACCCTTGCTTGCTCCAAAGCGGGGAGGGGCACAGAAGGATCTTCGCCAGTGGTCACGGCTGGTGGAAGTCGCTCCTCAGAATGCAGTGCTTGGGAAGAGCAACTGTCGGGCACATGCTGCAAACCAGGATGAGCTGGGACAATGCATGTTTGAATCTGGCACATGTTGGTCTTTTAAGGTGGATGTTACATGTGCGCCAATAAGAACGAGAGTAGAGAGAAGGGCAGGAAGTGGTCACTTCATGAAATGCTTTAAGCTTTTGGCTGCAGCTCTATGGTGCTGGCAGACCTGTATGTGTGCAAAGGTGCACGCAACCTAATTGGCAGAATGCAGACACGTAGGTACACATTAGCCTGCATTTGTCCACATGGCAGACTCCGCAGCTCTGGGACCCCACTGTGAGTGGGAGCTGTGTGTTCAGTAAGTGGTGGCCATGTGGCCAGTGGGGGCAAACACCTAATACACCGGCAGGTGGACACCCACCTGGTGTGGGCTACTGTCTCATTTGTTAGCACCCAGTGTCTTTTGCAGAAGCTGTGTGCATCCATTAAAGAGGTTCATTCTGTGAAGCTTGCATCCACCTTGCCTGGAATATTCATGGAGCAGCTGTCGTAGTATGGAGACCACAGGA
The DNA here is from genome assembly GCA_003113815.1 of Sphenodon punctatus. NCBI lineage: Eukaryota > Metazoa > Chordata > Lepidosauria > Sphenodontia > Sphenodontidae > Sphenodon > Sphenodon punctatus. The sequence goes on along the minus strand of QEPC01012908.1, from coordinate 1,418,178 downwards.
GATAGTTTGGTCACTGGGATTCATGCTGCGGGGAAGTGACCCTCATGAGTCAGGCCCAAGAGCAGAAAGCTACAGCAATCTTGCCTGGGAGAATCTAGCCTCTGGTATTATGGATTAATTAATTTTTAGGGGTGGGTCTCTGGGCAAAATCTCGGTTATACCAGTTCTCGGTTCTCATTTATCAGTTCTTCTCTCGGTATTGGATTTTTAACATTGTGGTGTTCCCCATTGACTTCAATGAGGAAAACTGCAATGTTAAAAATTCAATTAAAAAGCCAATTCAAAAACCCTGATATCGCCAATATCGAGAAAAGAACTGAGATAGCGGATTAATCCAATAGGTCCATTATCGGGTACTTTCGGTTCTCAGCAATACAGAGAATCCCATCCCTGCTCATTTTATTATTGTTGTAGCACGTAATAGCCCCAGAAAGGATCACAGATCCATTATGCTGGATTCAGTGCACTTCAGAGTTCCAGGGTAGATCAGTTCCTTTCTCAAGGTGGCCAGTTAACAGATCTAACCTAATCAAGAGCACAGTACAGGTGGAGGAGCTAGCTAGAGCTCCCCAGAGCCTCCCGTCCATTCCTTACTGTCAAGACCCAGCCTTGAATCCATGCCCTAGGGATCCTGGAGAGGTGGCCAGCCCTTCTGCGTCACTGCGTCAGCCTGCCTTGGGCCTGGCTATTCACAGGGAAATCTCTGCACCGGCCAGTCGTCACCCCGATTCCTCATCTCCAGTCCCTGACACATCTCCCAGTTTAGTGCCTGCTTGCCAGCCAGCATATAAGGCTGGTTGGTAGCAACAGGAAGCTGGGTAGACTTTTGATACTTCACATCCTATTCATGCCCAGCTGCCTCTGCCTTGATGGTCTTGTTCCTTATTTTTTGGATGATCCATGACTTGATCTTCGGTCAGGCTGCCAACCTTGTTTGTTTGATGGAGACCTGGCTGGACATGGAATCCGGGCCTATTTTGGCAGACCTTGTTCCTGCAGGGTACTCCGTGCAGCATCAGCCAAGGCTTGAGGGGCCGGTGTGTGTATGTGTAGCCATTGTTTTTAGGGAGTCTTGGACTGTGAGGAGGTATTCAGGGCAGGTGATACCAGGGATCGAGGCCTTTCATCTTGTGATCAATTGGGCAAGGGATAGATTAGGGATGCTGCTGGTATACCGCACACCTTCCTGTCTGGCGGCGTCCCTCTCCGCTCTAGCTGAACAGGTATCGGGGGTGGTGTTGCGGTCCCCAAGGGCCTTGGTCCTGGGGGACTTCAATATCCATGCCGGTGCTGGTCTTGCGGGGGCGGAGCGTGAGTTCATGGTTGCCATGGCAGCCATGGGCCTGTCCCAAATGGTCATCGGCGCGACACATAGTGGGGGGGCCTTGAGGTGGGGAATCCATTGGTGGGGGAGGTGTTAATAACGCCCTTGTCATGGACGGATCATTACCTTCTCCAAGCCAGACTCCTGGAACACGTCTGCCCCTGGAGAGGTGCAGAGCCTATTCAAATGGTTCGCCCCTGGAGACTGATGGAGCCGGATCTGTTCTAGATGGCTCTGGGGGAATTGTCCTCTGATCTCGATGGCCGTTTGGCTGAGGAACTTGTTCTAGCTTGGAACACCTTGCTGATGGGGGCCATCGACCGGACGGCTCCAAGGCATCTGTTTCTTCAGTTTCCGCACCGCAGGTTACCTTGGTTTACTGAGGAACTGCGGTGTTTGAAGCGGGAAGGATAGCAGTTAGAGTTACAGTGGCGCCGTTTCAGGCTGAATCTGATAAGTTGCGGCATAGAGTCAGTTTATGGGCCTATGCCGTGGCCGTGAGGGCAGCAAAGAAGGAACTCTTTGCTGCCCTCATAGCATTCGCGAAGTTCCATCCAGCGTGGCTGTTCCAGGTGATGCGGGGGCTGGTCAGTCCGGCCTCCCTCCGCCTGGACGTGGAATCTTCCAGGGCCCACTGTGACATGTTTGTCAACTACTTTGAGGATAAGATCGCTCGGATTCACCATGATTTCAGTGTTGCATGTTGTGCAGAAGGAGGAGAGCCAGAGGCTGCAAAAGCTCTGTCTGGTCTGGTTTCGTGGGATCTGTTTCAGAAGGTGATGCAAGCTGAGGCAGAGAATGTTCTAGGGTCTGTTGTGAACTGGATCCATACCTGTCCTGATTGGTGAAAGCCTGCCAAGAGACACTAGGGCCACTGCTGGCGGGGGTGATCAGTGCCTCCCTTCGGGAGGGCAGAGTGCCAGAATGTTTGAAGGAGGTGGTGGTGCAACTTCTGCTCAAGAAACAATCACTTGACGTTGACTCACTCGCCAGCTATCGGCCAGTCTCTAACCTTCCCTTTTTAGGGCAGGTTATTGAGCGGGTGATGACCCAGAAGCTCCAGGTGCACCTTGATAGCCGCAGCTTTCTAGATCCCTCCCAGTCTGGCTTTCACCTAGAGTATGGTACGGAGACTGCGCTTGTGGTCTTGGTTGATGACCTGTGCCAGGAGATGTACCAGGGACGTTCAACTTTACTGGGCCTACTCCTATTAGATCTCTTGGCAGCTTTTGACATGGTTGATCACAAGTTGTTGGTGACTTGCTTGTGGGACCGGGCAGGATTATGCGGAATGGTCCTACAATGGTTCTGTTCCTACCTAGTCGGTAGGACCCAACGGGTAGTGTTAGGTGATGATTCATCTTCTCCTC
>QEPC01012908.1:1338292-1379582 GCA_003113815.1 Sphenodon punctatus | reverse complement strand
ATGCCTGGAACTCCCTCCCTACCCACATACGCCACGCCTCACCTCCTCCCTCCGCACCTTCAAATTCCTCCTCAAGACCCACTTCTTCCGTGCCACCTTTCCCAATGCCTGCTAGTTGTTTTCCCCCAAATACTTACGGTCTGCCCTCCTCTGCAGACTCCTGCCTAACTGTAACCAAGCCAAGCATGCACACCTGAGACTTCGCAGCCGCTTGCATGTTTGTTTGCTTCTCCCTTGTCTTCCCTTTGTCCCCTCTCCTTGTCACCCCTCCTTGTCTTTTTAGATTGTAAGCCGTAGGCAGGGACCACATCTTTATCTTTGTTCTGTAAAGCACCAGGTACACGGCTGGTGCTATACAAATGTTTATAATAATAATAATTAATAATAAATGGGCGTCTCAGGGTTAAACTGCAAAAAGAGGCAACCCTACATACCTCCCAACATTTCAAGTGGCCTGAGGGACACATTCCATCCCTTCAGCCAATAATAGGCATGTGCAGAAGACACCGCTACCGTTTTAGTTTTCATTTTTGTTTACAAAACCCCCTTCATTTTGGGGGGGAGGTTGTAAATGAGCATACCATTTTGGAGTTTGGGGGGGAGGTTATTTAAAATTAATGTAAAAAAATCATCACTGCACATGCGCTAAATGGCCGCTGGACTGTTCTGCGCCTGTACAGCCCTTTTCCAAAATGGCACCAATGGTGCTGGTGCCATTTTGGAAAAGAGTGTGCATGCGCAGGATGGCCCTGGCAGCCATTTTACGCACGCAAAAAGATTTATTTATTTATTTATTTATTTATTTATATGATTTTTTTAATTTTTAAAATGAAAATGGATGAAAGCAAACAACAATTATTTGCTTATTTATCCGTTTTCATAACTAATATAAAACATTATGCTCCTAATCACCTCACCGAGTGGCTGCATATACACGTTGAACAGGAGAGGGGACAAGACAGAACCCTGCGGGACACCACACGAGAGGTCTCGGTACAATGAAAATGTTCTCCGAGTACCACTCGCTGAGCTCTTCCTGCCAAGAATGAGCGGAACCATTCAGGAACAGTCCTGCCCACTCCTTCAGAGTCCCGCAGGCGCGTCACCAACATCTCATGGTCAACAGTATCAAACGCAGCCGAAAGATCTACCACCACCAACAGGGTCGACCGACCCCAGTCTAACTCTCGGTGCAGGTCATTCACCAAGGCCACGAGCACAGTCTTGGTGCCACATCCCGGACAAAATCCCGACTGGTAGGAATCAAGAAAACCAATGTGATCCAGATGCCTCTGCAGCTGCTGGGCCACTACTCATTCAATAACCTTCCCTAAAAAGGAAAGGTTAGAGACAGGCCGAAAGCTGGCAAGGGAGTCAACATCAAGCAATGGTTTCTTGAGCAGAGGCCACACTACCGCCTCCTTGAGACAGCCCGGCACTCTGCCCTCCCAAAGGGAGGCATTGACCACCCCCGCCAGCAATGGCCCCATTGTCTCCCTGCAAGATTTCACTAGCTAGGACAGGCATGGTTCTAACTCACAAGAAGTGGCCCTAACCGCCCCAAGGAACCTGATCACATCAGCGGACACCAATGACTGGAATTGATCCCACAAAACTGGACAAGATGGGGCTTCCATAACCTCGGCTCGCCTAATGCAATAAGTGCAGCATCGAAGTCACAGTGAATACGAGCAATTTTATCCACAAAATAGTCCACAAACTTGTCACAGCAAGCTGTAGATGACTCCACTCCTAGGTGGAGGGAGGCCGGACTGACCAACCCCCACACCACCTGGGAAAGCTCCGCTAGACAGGACTTAGCGGATGCTATGAGGGCAGTAAGAAACTCTTTTTTCGCTGTCCTCATAGCCACAGCATAGGCTCGTAAACTAGCTCTATGCTGCAATCTGTCAGCTTCAGTTGAGAGCGGCGCCACCGTCACTCCAACCACCGCCCATTCCGCTTCAGCACCCGTAGGTTCTCCGAATACCAAGGAGGCCTGTGGTGCTGTCATCTGGGAAGCGGACGTCTAGAGCTGTCCGATCAACGGCCTCAGTTAGCAAGGTGTTCCAGAAAGCCACGAGGTCATCAATGAGATGATCGTCAAAATCAGAGGGTATCTCCCCCAGAGCCTTCCGGAACCACTCTGGTTCCATCAATGTCCAAGATAACTGGCTGTGATGCGAGCTGTATTACTCCCAGAAAAAAGGCAGCAGAGACATTAAAGGACTATCATGGTCAGTCGCAGCAAACCCCGTAGAGAGGGGATTAGAAAAAAGCCGTTTAGTTGCTTTGAATATCTGGAGCGATCCTGTACATACAGCTCCTAATTGGGTTTGATAACTTTCTTGTACACTGCCGCTAGAAGACAGTGGATTACAAACTAATTACATGAGAGGTCTCTTGGGTGTGACGCAAAGGGCTGTCCTGCCATTAATGTCACTTAGCCACACTCCTTTGTCTCCTTCTAGCATCTCCTGCTGTAGTGCAGAGGGGGCTCAAACCTCTCCCAAGCAGCAGCCTGTTTAGCAGTTTCTAGGAACTTGGGAGCCGGACCCAGATTGTGTAAATAGAGCAGACTGGCAGCCAGCTATCCTCATCTCTAGAGAGGAGCTGACGTGTAGCTCAAGCGGGTCTGGGAAAGTGGAAGGACAAAGAAGAGGGGGAGGTTGGGCAGTTTGCCCTGGGCCTCTCTCCTTCCACTCTGCATTTAATATTATGAATACACGAATGAGACCATGTACAAATGGCTTGAGGAAGGAGGAAGCCTCCTATGGCCTCAGGCCTCCAAAACCCTTTCAGCATCCTTGACTCCAGGATCCCTTTTCTGAGCGGTACAGTTCGTTTAGAACCCAACCACATGTGTGTACAGTACAAGAGAACTTTGCTGCAGTTAAGCCCTTTTTCTGCCCAGAAGTGCTCTCTTGTACTGTAGTTTCATGCTAACCAGGATCTCGCTTTGTGTATTTGAAATATGTCCACACCATCAAAGCAGGGCCAGATCCAAGCAAGTGTAGACCTTGTGTGTTGGGCATTCCCAGCAGTCCCTAAGAGACAGTCCGTCTTTGGGTACTGAATCCCATTGTCCCTCCTAAAGGGGGTCAAAGTCCCTCTTTCAGGAGAGAGAGGCAAATAGATTGGCATTCAAGCTGTGGGCACCTCTTTCCTGGTGGCCTCCCAGGAAAAGCACTGCAAGGTCCAATTGGGAGATGATGGAATGACACGAAGCTACACGGAATGATAATTGGGAGAGCTTCTGCCCCAATCTGTACACTTGAAATGTTGGGAGGTGTGTTGGGAGGCACCACATGGGCCCCCAATACATGGAGGTCCATGAATAAACTTGAAATGGCAGCATGAAGGTGAGAAGCACTAATGTAAAATACAGACCCGCAGACCCTCAAATGCGGGAGCCCCAGCCCACAGTGATTCAGGAGGATAGAGAGTGGGCCCATGTGTAAACTTAGAATAAAAACATACACATAAGGAGCTGCAGGGTCTGTAATGTGGGAAGCTGTAACTCTGGAAGGGGATGATGTTATGTTTAAATGAACATTGAAAATTAATTATGGTAACGTTTCCCTTTTTTCCAATGGGCAAGTCAGTGTGTGTCTCCCAAACATTCCTATGAGAGAAGGGGCCCCAGCTTCTCTGGATCTGTCACTCATCCAGGGCATCCATTTTGCTGTGCAAAAAATCACTAGACCCCTGATCATTTCACCAGCAGCTGAATGACAGAGAAGCAAACATCTTGCTCTCCAGCTCTGGGACATTTTGCTCATTACACATTACTGTGGCCTTCGCATTGGCTCAAAGTATCTCCAGGAACCCACAGAATGCCCAGGTGGCTCCCAGCTGCAGTGTGCTAGCGATTCATTAGCTGTTGCCACCGTTTATTGATCGATTAGACACGGGTGCTGTCACACAAGTGCAGGCAGCTCTAGACTGGCTGCCAAGGCAATAAAAATCTTGCCTTGCAATTAACATTAGTTTCAGCCTGTCAAGGCCAGCGGGCACCTCTCATTCCCTGCACTCCATGCAGTCAATGCTATAAACTGCCTCTCTGTGCTCCACTGCTCTAATGATTATTGGACTGTGAGCTTTCCACCATATCTTTCTATCTGGCTGCAAAGCATCTATACATTTACAGAGTTGTTTAATTAATAACAATAATCAATATTAATTATTAACCATGGTTTTGAAGTACATTTACTGGGAACGTTGTGCCAATTGACAGGGATTACAGATTTCCCCTTGCCTCATTCAGCAGGGGCTGGATAGTCTCGGACAGATTTATCAAGTTTCAGCACCCAAAACCTAGTCCAGATTTTCAAAAAAGCTCAGTTCTCACTTAGCCAACAAAAGAAGGAATACATTTTCAAAAGTATCACTGCTCATCTCCCTTGCCAAGATTTTCACAGGATTGGCAGCCCCATCTGTTCAAAAATCATGAGTCAGCACCTCTCCAGATCCTGAAATTGCTTTAGAAATTCTGAGGTTTACCCTACAAATTTTTATTTGTTTTTACATTTAGGGTTCTTAATGTTTATCTCTTGGTTTGGTGGCCATTAGGAGTATTGTTGTTAATAACTACTTTATGTATTTGTATAGTGATTTCAGTGTTCAAAGTGCTTTATAATCCTTATCTAGGTCATACATCAATGCTCTGAGGTAGGCCATCATTATTCCCATTATACAGATGGCAAATGAAGCTGAGAGACACTGACTAGCCCAAGGCCACACAGTGTAGTCCTTGTTTTCACACTTTTCTCCACAAATGTGAGGAAAAGCTGAGATTCTCATGATTTTAGGAACTCTGGCTTTAGGAAAACCCCTGAGTTGCGAGAGTTGGCAGGCCTGTTTTCAACAGGAATGGGTGTTATAAACATTGGTTAATCAATAACTGTCTGAAAACAGCAGTTACAGATTCATCTGAACACGCTGTGCCTATTACAGATTCATATTATGGATCCGTATTAAAAATAACATGATTTTTTTAATGTATTGTGCACGTGCAAATGGCTGCCTCCCTTAACCAAAATGGTGTTAACTCTATCACCGCCATTTTGGTTAAGGATGGTGTGGCGGCCATTCTGCACATGTGCAATAGATTTTTAAAATATTTTTATTTTTAATATGGATCCATAATACGAATCTACTAAAAATGAAAAAAATAAATAAATCTGAATCCGGAAATCCATTTGAAGTCCCATCCCTTGTTTGTAGGAGGGCTCAGGAGCCAAATGCTTTTGAAAAGGCAGCCCCATAAGGGTTTCAGTTACCCATTGGCATTTTGAAGGCAGCTATTGGTCAGAGCATCCCTTTCTAGCCCAGGAAGGCGAAAGCAAGCAGAGGCTGGCTTTCCCCAGGAGGGAGCACTAGGCTTTTCTTTGCTTGTCTGTGACACCAGTATTTTGATTTATCAGGACGGGGTGGAATGGAGTGGTACTTACCCAAGAAGCATGACAGTGCAGGAATGATTCGGGGCACAGCCCCAACCTGCCATGCCCACAAGAGGGCTTGTCTCTTCGTGCACAGACGGACCTGTTTGTTAACTGGCAGGTTGCATCTCAGCTGCCTCTGCCTCACACGTACTAGCCAGAGATCTGCAGAGAGATGCAGCTGGCACGGCCCTCTCTGCAGGCTCCCAAATGTGGCCCATTTAGGGCTGACTGTTCTTACACTAGCCTTTCTTTCCCTTTGTCCTCTTGCCATTACAGCCCCCCCCGGTTAGCCCAGTGTCCTTCAGAGGAAAGTACACAACTGCTTCTTTCTCCATTGCCCTGCGCCTGACTATAATTGATAGCAGCCCAGCAGCTGTCAGATGCTTGGTGTGATCAGTTATTAAGGGGTTGTCCCTGTGTCCCTGTCCTAATTGGTTATTGCAGGATTTCTGCTAAACACCTCCCTTCCCCATGCTGATTTGCTGTTGTAGGCCTTAGGTCACTCAGTGATGAGCAAGGCAGGGCTCAGGTCAGGGATCACTAAGAAATAAGAGTAAGTGCAGCGTTGCTGCTGTAACTGGTCTGTCTGTCACCTCTCATCTGAGCCTCTGTGAGAGTGTCCTGTCTATGCGGGAGCCAGTAGGAGCAGTGACACGGCTTTAGCATCCTCTAGGACATGTAGGGGCTTTAACCTTTCTGCTGAACATTGGCCTCTTGCAGCTTCTTTCTCCTGAACAGCAGGTCATTGTCAGCTACACTGGTTCGATATGACAGGACTCTATTCTGCACACGGGAGCTGGGGTTGACAGGTGACTCTGATTTTAAAGGAGCATCCCTTATTTCAGAGCCCTCCAGCTCTATAGAACATAATGGACATCCCTTTATTCACCGAATGGATGTTCTTTATTCTGAATACCACAGTACCATGAAACATAATGGATGCCGTGTATTTCAGTACTCCTCAGTTACAGAGCGTCTCCTAGACCGCTTTCACATGTTACCCGGTAGGCAGAGAAACTTCCATGATGGCAATTAGCGCATGTAGGAATGTGCGATTTCACTTCTATCCCATCATTGGAAAAGCTACACTGGGGGACCTGGTCATCATGCGTGAGTGTTCTCGAGGGATAAAAGCGGTATAGTGCATTCCTGAGTGAGAAGAGATTGACTTGCAATTGCCATCACAGAGGTTTCGCCACCTCCCAGGTAATATGTGAAAGTGGCCTTAGTTTTTAAATTTGGATCCGGCAAGTTGGCAACCCTCGGGGCTGTGCACCTCCTACCATATTACCCCAGCGATGCTGGTGTACTAGTTATTTTAGGTCTCTGAAGAGTATCTTCTGAATTTTAGCCTTTCAGAGTCAAACAATAGGGCTCCCCATAGCCCTGATGCAAAGCAAAAATCTTGAGGGTGTCTTTCTTCACGCAGACAAGGAAGAATTAACTCAGCCTCCTGGGCTGTGGTCCCATCTCCCTTTTTCCCTTTAGCTGCAGCCTTTCTCTGCTACTCCCTCCCCTGGGAGTTCAGTTGATATATCCTACTCTGAAGGGAATGAGTTGCCTGCAGCTAATGAGGCTCAGTTGCTACTTTCTCCAACTATTAAGGAAGGTGTTTTAACCCCGTCTGTGCCAGAACATATAAGAGATGTCTTCACCCTCTCCTTGGCTTTGCTTGGGATTATTTCTCCTGGGATACGATCCCAGGCATCCACTCCCAGCGCATCGGAGCCTCAGGTCGCCATGGTTTACGGGGGACCTGCAGCAGCTAAAGTGAGAAGGGAGGCGGTTAGAGCGAAGGTGGTGGCGTAGTCATGCTGAAGACGACAGATTGCGGCATAGAGCTAGTTTGAAAGCCTATGTGGCAGCTGCGCAGGCAGCAAAGAGGGGGTTCTTTGCTGCCATCGTAGCGTCCACGAAATCTCGCCCGGCGGAGCTCTCCTGGGTGGTGAAGGGGCTGGTCAGTCCAGCCTCTCTCCACCTGGAAGCGGAAATTTCCCAGGCCTGCTGTGATAGGTTTATTGATTTTGTGTGTGTGTGTGTGGATAAAATCTTTCATATTCACCATGACTTCGCTGCTGCATTTGATACAGTGGAGGAACGGGAACCAGAGGTTATGAATGCCCCAGCTTGTCTTGTTTTGTGGGATCAATTTCGGTCAATGACCCCTGCCAATGCAGGAGATGTCCTGGGGGCTGTTAGGGCCACAACTTGTGAATTACAACCACAACTTGGTTGGTTAAGGCCAACAGGGAGACACTAGGGCCGGTGCTGGCATGGGTGGTCAAGACCTTACTTCGGGAGGTCCAGATCCCAGGGTCTCTTAAGGAGGCCGTGGTGCGACCCTTGCTCAAAAAACATCACTTGATGCTGACGCCCTTGCCAGTTATCGACCTGTCTCTAACCTTCCCTTTTTAGGGAAAGTTATTGAATGGGTGGTGGCCCAGCAGCTTCAGGATCGTCTTGACCAGGTCAGTTTTCTGGACACCTCGCAGTCTGGCTTTTGTCTGGGATATGGCACCGAGACTGTGCTTGTGGCCTTAGTCAATGACCTGCGCCATGCTTTAGACCAGGGACAGTCAACCCTTTTGGTCCTATCGGCTGTTTTTGATACTGTTGACGACAGGATGTTGGTGACTCATCTGTGGCACTGTGCCAGGGTGGGCGGGATTGTTCTTGAATGGTTTCACTCATTTCTGGCTGGAAGAACTCACTGTGTGGTCCTGGGGGACTGTACTTTGTCTCCCCAGGATCTCACGTGTGGGGTCCCGCAGGATTCCATTCTGTCCCTTCTCCTGTTCAACTTGTATATGCAGCCTTTGGGCGAGGTCATGAGAGGATTTGGAGTGTGATGTCATCAATATGCTAATGACACCCAGCTCTACCTCTCTTTTTCAGCAGACTCAGGCCCGGCAGTCTCATTGCTTACTCGGCATCTGACAATTGTGGGGGACTGGATGAGGGTGAGCAGCCTGAAGTTGAATCCTGACAGGACGGAGGTGATGCTGGTGGGAAGTGCCAAGGGCGTTGAAGCCCCTAACATCAATGGGGTGTGCCCTGCCTTGGTACCTCAGGTTCACAGTCTGGGTGTGCTCCTCAACTCTCAGCTCCACATGGATGTCCAGGTGGTGGCTGTGGTGAGGAGCACATTTTGTAAATTACATCTGGTACAACAGTTACGGCCATATATCTCAGACGGTGACCTTGCCACCATCATCCATGCCTCCATCACCTTGAGGCTTGATCAATGATTACTGTAACACGCTCTACGTGGGGCTACCCCTGGTGACAGTTTGGAGGCTTCAGCTGATGCAGAATGTGGCGGCCTGCCTCCTTATGGGGATGGGCCGCTGGGGGCACATAACACTGGTGTTCACTGCACTACCTGCCTATAGCCTTCTGGACCAGATTCAAGGTGTTGGTGCTTTCCTATAAAGCCCTACACGGTTTGGGCCCCACCTACCTACAAGACCGCCTCACCCCCCCACCCCCCTAGGTTCTGGAAAGGCCTCTGTGGCCAGCCGGGAGTGCCTTTTTGGAGGTCCCTTATGTTCAGCAGGGGGCCACATTGGAGAGGGTGTTCTCGTTTGCTGCACCTCGTTTGTGGAACTCCGTCCCGGTGGAAATCCGCCAGGCACCAGATCTCCCCTGCCCCGGCTTCAGGCATCAGTGTAAAACCTGATTGTTCCTCCGGACTTTTGGTGGGGGAGATGGGTAGTGGGAGTGTCGGGGTTGGATTGTGGGGAGGGAGTTGTTTATGACCTGTATGAAGTTCTTTGTTTTAATTGTATTTATATTTATATTTTATATTGCACGCCACCCCAGGCTACCTAGGCAGGAGTGGGCGGGATATTAATTTTGTTAATAAATAAATATTACTACACAGAGTAACCAATGATTTCATGTGTGTAACCCTTTGATATCTCTTCTTACACCCAATGTTTCGTTCCCCTGAAATCCTTTCAGCACAAAAGTGCAGATAATTCTGGTGCCTTGAAAAACAGCTTTCTGCAGAAAGCACTGAGGTTAAAGAAGACCTGCAGCAGGGGATGGGGGGAAGGCGGGTGAGGAGAGAGAGACAGAGAGTGCTGGCAAGTCTGGAACAGCTACTCTGTTGAGTTCCATTCTTGGCAAGAACTGTATTGGCTGCCAGGCGCTTCTGAAATCCTCTAGGCTGAAAACAGGAGGCACCGCTGCAGGATTATGAGTACCGACTTTTATAGGGAGTCTTCTAATTGTGAGTGGTTCCTTAAAGCCCCAGCTGCTGGAGTCAGGAGAATCTCGGCTTTCATTGGTTAAAAAAGTCAGCTTCTAGCCCTTCTGATTGCAAGAAACTGCTTAGAAACAGGATTGTATCTTAAAGGCTCAAACCCTGAAAGCAAATAACAAGTACCCTCCCCTCAAACAGTCTGTTTTAAAATTGAATTTTGAGCCAGTCTCATGATTTTCAAGCCCACTCTCCCACTTGTGATTTTTTTGTGTACTTTGGAGTTTGCAGTCTTGTGACAGGCTCCTTTGACACAGTGGCTTCCTTCATTTTGGAAACATCTAAAAAATAGCCAAGAACTCAGAGCCAAGAGCAAATGTAATGGCTTTCCCTGGGTGCTTCGGGTAGCTTTTGCAGTCAAAGCTGAAATGCTGACCTGACAGGATATTCTTCCAACTTAAACCAATAGAGCTTTGGACAGTAACTTCCCTGGCAGCTGGGATAAGGGCATAAGGCCCATCATCTGTAACCTACCCACAAAGAGGAGCCACGATTAGCTTCTAGACCGGTTACCACATCAGTTTCTCCCCACCACTAAGCTCTTAGAACCTAATTCATCTCTTACCAAGTTGGCCACACACACCCCCGGCCAGGTCAGGTCAGGGGATGGAATACATGTTCCCCTGGCCTGACCAGGCTGGGCTGGAGGAGTGGGGAGCAACATGTGCTGTAGCCGGCGCCCCACCCCCTGCCATGAATGACAGCCATGGCTCCCAATAACAGGCAACCATGGCTAGCTGCCATGGTAACCTCCCACGCTGCTCCAGGGTGGCACAAAAACAGATGCACCCACCCGATTCAGCTCATTCTGGCCTTGTTGGGCGGCTCTTGGGCCCAGTTCCTTCTGGGCCCATGTTTCTAGCCCGGCCACCTACCCTGCCATGGTCTGAACTGGGCCCCTATCTGGCAGGCCTGGAACAGATGCACAGGTTCAGCACTGGCGCAGGTGGGCCAGAGCAAGCTGAACTGGGTGACGTCATGTTTGTTGACACCCAATGTCAGGCCACTGAATTTATTTTGATCCACCCAACAATTTGATGCTGAGCACCCTGTTCAAGCAGATGTGACTTTTAAAATCATGCACTAGGGGATATGCTCTCCTTCACCTCACATCATTAGGCTGTCTTGTAAATTTGGGGTGGTCTTCTAGCAAAATGTCCATGTGGCTGATGAGGGCTCCTTTACCCAGTCGTAGATAACCCAAATCTGTGTACGTTGTGTGATCATGGTCAGCCCAATTCAAAGACCAATAGAGACTCTAATTGGCTTCAGTGGGATTTGGATCAGGCCCCCATGTTTTCAAACCACAGGTTTTTCTTATCTTGTCTATTTTTTCCAGGGCAGAAATGTGAACTCTGGCTTTGTGGGTGCGTCTTCACCTTAGCTGATATCCTGCTGGGAGCCACTCTGCACCGCCTCAAGTTTCTAGGACTTTCTAAGAAATTCTGGGAAGACGGCAGCAGACCCAACCTACAGTCCTTCTTTGAAAGGATACAAAAACGTTTTGCCTTCAGGAAAGTTTTGGGAGACATACATACTACTCTCCTCTCGGCGGTGGTTCCCAATGCCTTCAGGCTGGTCAAACGGAAGCCTCCCTCTTTCTTTGGAGCCTCCTTCCTCATGGGATCACTAGGGGGGATGGGTTATTTTGCTTACTGGTATTTAAAGAAAAAATACATCTAATGTCGGCTGTTTGGTGTCTAGTTTGGTGTCTCTGTGCTGTGTGAAATCATGATGAATCCTCAGTCACTGTAATGAAATTTGAAACAAAATGCGAATAACTATATTGTTAATGTAACATTCCATAGTCTAGAAGTAGAAACTTATACTGCAAGGAAACGAGGCAACAAAATTAGTCAACTTGTAAATGCCTTTTTTTTTAGGTTTAAGTATTAAACTGGAGTGAAGGGCGTGCCCATCAACGCTCAGGTGTTTGCTGGGCATACACACCTGCCATGGAGCAAAACTGCCCTCCAGCACAGGCAAACATTTGTGGAAGGGAGATGGCAGCCCCAGAAACACAAAGTGAATCGAGTGGGACTCTGTTCTATACCTTTCCATTTTGTAATGTCCATTGGCCACAGAGCACATTTCACGTGTGGGGGTTTTCTTCTTCTAAGGATGTGTTCTCACAAACTTCCTCAGTTAGCGTTGGGCCTCGTACACACACACACTTTACTGAGTAATTAACTGTGGTGGTATCTACTGATCAGTTATTTACTTCTCAGCAGAGCGTATACATGAACAGCAGTCATTCATTTCCCTTGCGATGGTATGGAGTTCTTTATCTGACAGTGGGGCTTTCATTGGGGTGAATAAGTGGAATGTGAAGTGAATGTAGACTCCAAAGTGATTGTATACATGCAGAGCTATAATTGTTCTAACAATGAAGTGTTAATAACTCCACATTGACATGAAAGCTGTTGCAGAGCAGAGGGTGTCCAGAAGTTCACACGCGCACAAAACTTCAGAATTAACTTCATTTAAGTGGAGTTACATGCTCATGTGTGCGAGGCCTTAGTTATCTGGAATACCTAGCACACTTGAATCACTCTTCTGATGTAAATACCCTAATGCCCCCTTTTTACCACACTTTAGCCACCATTACCATGAGAACCATTGGTTGATTGAAAGTGTGATATTAGTGTGTTAACTTGGAAGATTTGATTGTGAGAACACACCATAAAAGCTGTCGTGTTGTTGTTGGGAGGCAGGGCCTTTTTTGGGAATAAAGAGGACACAGTCAGTGAGGTCACAGTAAGTAGCGATGTTATGAGTTACGGCGGAAATGAATTCCTTATCTGTTTTTGTTTCATTTCCATTAAATCAAATCTTTTTATTGAGTGCACTTAGAATGTATCCACTTTCTACTTCAATTTTTTAATTTTTTTATATTGTGTCTATTGCTGAAAGCCAAATTTTCTTTCTCCAATGTCATTTTGATTTCACAGCCAAGTTCTTTCATGGGGAGGTTTTCCAGTGTCATGGCTCTTTGCCTTGAATTTCTGTCCATCGATCTGCAAAGCACCTTTCACTGACTGAGCATCTCTGGACTCTGGGGGGAGAAAAATGTGACCATTTTCAGACCTTTCCCCCCCACCCAGCATTTTCCTGAAGACGCTTTGCTTTTTCCTCTTCCCCTGGGGACTCTTTTTAGTCACTTTCCTGCTGTGTATTTTCTTAGAGACACTTTGCACAGAATCATGTTGATCACTTTCTTGTGCCTTTTGCATGTTGGAAAGAGCAATGGGCATCACTGCTACTCATGCTTCGAAAACTCTGAGATCCTAAATAAACCATATGGGAGGAGTAACTGCTTTACATTTTTAAATGTGCTTGGCATCCATTGACTCTTATTTCCAGGAACCGGTGTTTGGCGGGACTTTCAGGAGGATTGTGCTGTTTCCTTCTCACTCGGTGAATTGATGGAATGGAAGCAATAGCCCCTTTGTTGTTTTTTGTTCTGGGAGAAGGAAGCTGAGTCAAGATTGCTTGCTGCGGGTGAACAGGAAGTAGAACTCTGCCTGGGATAAGTGCAGAGCTACTAAACTTGTTAAAGGGACAGTACATCACATCCTTTCTTGAGGCAAAACTCTGAGCCTTAGGCCTCTTTCAGCATAGATAAATCTGGCTACAGCCTACCCTGGGAAAGCTAACTCAGAAAAATATGGAGCAATTGTCCTGGACTTTGAGTAACACATAAACAGAGTAACATCTGAAGCAAACTCCCAACAGCAGCTCCAGCAAATGAGTTGCTACCTTCCAAGAATGAGCACTCATGCTCCCCCCCCCCATCCAGCAGCATACCGCCCCAACATTTCCAGCAGCCAGAAGGAAAGGCCCTGCCCCTTGATCACCCTCAGTAAATAAACTCCACGTCTTCACACACATGCACACACACAGCATTCCAAGCACATTCCACTTAGTTTTCTTGTCATTTCATCATCTCCCCACTGTCCTCTCAAGTGCTTTTCCTGAGAGACAATCAAGAAAGGAGTGCCTGACACTTGAATAACAGTCTTTTTGTTGGGGGGGACTTTGACTTCTGAAAGAGGGACAGTGGGATTCAGCACCCAAACAGGGGCAGTCCTTCCTAAACAGGGACTGCTGGGAGGTATGTGATGCAACAGGCAACAGCCTTACTTGCTGGCCAGGGCTGTGTGTTTAGAGCTGAAACGAATATTTGTGGCAAATATCTTATTTGTTGAATTCAGCCGCTTCGAATTGTATCCACCCAAGTAAATAACAACTGTTATACAGATATCCATTTTGGATATTTTATTTTGACTGCTCAGTTATTTTGGCACTCTTAGCACTATTGAACATGCATATTAGCAAAAAAAACCTGAGCAAGTGGATATGCAAATGATATTTGGAGGGGTATATGAAAATGAGAATAGCCTCCGTGATACAAAACCCACTCTTTGTTTCAGTACAAGGGCTGCTGTCTGTGGATGGGAAGTGCTCCACCTGCAGCAAGGAGGAATCCAGGGCTGCTGGCAGCACAAGTGGGGAGTTCCCACGCGTTGCACCTTTTAACCTGGTAATTTAGAATGAGCTGCTGTGTAAGGGATGAGAGTTGTGCTGTTTGTCTGATGAAGGGCAGCCTCTACTGTTATAGCTTTGAGAAACAAATGATTTCACAGCAGCTCCAATGTGCCGCCAACCCATGAATTGTGAAGTTATGAAAAATTCTCCACAAGTAAACAGAAAACTCATATGTCTCATCTGGTGTTCATTTTTCCAATTCATTTACATTGGTTGCTCAACCTGGTTGGATAGCTAGCCACGTTTCTGCATGCAATCACTCAGTTTGCATGCTAGTCCTTTGTAGATAGAGCAGAGGTACAATTCATGCATAGGCTTTGCTAAAAAAAATGAGTACATGCTTTTCAAGAATTGTTCCTGATTGCGCACTTGCACATGTAGCCTCCTCCTCCACCCCAGCATTCTTGCCTGGGAAGCGTACCAAGCATATGATTGGATGGGGGGGGGGGNATCTGCCTCCATCCATATTGTGGGTCTGTTCATGATGATGCTGAAAATTTGCCATATGAGAGTTAAATGCTAACTAATCCATTTTGAATTCCCACGTTTAGTTCACTGGGAATAATTTTTGCATGCAGACAAGGCTTTGGAGAAGGTGAGACAAGCAAGCATCCTCTGGACCTAATCAGTGTGGCTCATTTTCTGGGTAATAATTAAATTACTTGGTTGATATTAAAATCTGCAGGACTCAGACCTCATTCTGACTGGGCAAAACGCACAGTATTTGCCTCCAGGAAAAACTCCAGGAGGCAAATGCTGTGCATGTTTAGCCTGGTGGGAAAGCAAACCCATGTGGCTTTGTCTCCGAATGTGTGGAGGTTACAGAGCATGATTGTCTAGCTTGGTAAAAGCTCCAGGGAGGCAGACAGAGTCATAAAGGACAGTGACAGGGACTACTGAGATTAGTTGGCTACTAAAGATAGTAGAGAGGAATCAAAGGACAGGAATGATTGTTCTGAACAAACTTTATTAATGAACAGAAATGATTAGAGAGTAATTCTTGTGTGAGGGATGGCAGTTATGGATTCAACATTGGGTTGGGACTGGGCATTTATCTGCAGCCTTGGTCTAGGTCAAGAATAGGTCTCTCCACTTCACTAGAACTGTGAAATGGAGCAGGCCAACTAGGTGCAGTGGAATTTCCTGAGACTATTGTCCCACACCCCAGAAGACAACAAGCACACATTGTAGGGATTTAATGGCTGCACTCTTTATTCAAAATTCATTTAAATCCAATTCAGGTCATCTGGGGATGCGCCATGCCCAATCCTGGGTCCAGTAGTGCACTATAACCAAGCAGTTTTGGCAGCCTGCCATATGCTCAGGTACTGCGCTCACTCTGGGGTCTACAATCTAAGTTACCTTACCCCCCCAGTCGCCCTGCTGGCTGGGCAAGTGCGTTGGATTACCAGTAATGCCAGGCGACCAACGGCAGTTCCATATGGCCTGATGTGCCCTCGTGAACTGCTATGACTCTACGCTCTATAATAAATTAGGTCACTCTCCCACACGGCCACCCAGCCGGGTTGGGAATGCGTGTCGTAGGACTAGTGATCTTGAAGAAGTGAGGAGGCCATTGTCCACCCAGGACCGTCCAGATCCTCGAATGCAGAACTCAGCCATCCCCCCTGGGTTGATGGCTGGAACCTGGCCATGCTTGCCCTTGCTTCAGCCATTAAGCCCCCATCTCATAGGGAGAAGTCTTCGCCAAGTGCTTAACTATTCAAATTACTTTCTAACCTAACTGGACCCCTGCCACAGCAAATCACCAGCTGCCCATCCCCAGAAATGTCCTGGAACTTGCCGGAACTTGTCTGGCATGATTCTTAGAATTAGGTCGAGACCTGTTATTGAAAGGCTGCTGACCACCCGTTTCTGGTGGTGGGCAACGGGTGAACTTCCAATCTCATTAGGCCATGTCACCCGGATCTACTACAATCGCCGGCCACTATCCATAAGGCCTCCCCTAGTAGTGGTGGGAGCGGCTGCTAACACCTACTCAACCCGCTTCCATTCGACATTGCTGAGGCCAGTGCTGGTAACCACTATCCTTCACTTACGCTGCGTAGTCATACCTAGAACAAAAACAGGACCAGGTAAGGGAATGAATATGCCTTCGCCACCGCCAGTCACAGATCTGACGGGACACAGTTCGAAAGGGCCTGGAAAGCTGACTCGGTGCATGTCAGGGTTGGGCATGGACAGGCCCTGTGGTTACCCCCTTACTGGTCTGCCTTGCAATCCCCAGGGCTTAAAATATTTTGAGGAAGGCAAAGCCAGCTTGCATTACCAAAACACTGCCCTGAGTTCCCAGGATGTGGGGGGTGACTTCCTTGAGTGCCCCATTGTCCAGTCACAGCTCCGGTGACTAGAAAAAGCCTGGTATAATGTTCAGCCTGATTGGGCCTTGATGCACATCCGGGGGGGGGGGGCGTCTGCACTTCCCCCCAGGTAAGTTATGGGGGGAAGTGCAGCGTACATGGCCCTCTCAGGGCACGCCTGACCTGATGGTCACCCGGATATGCTTACTAACTGCCGAACGGCAAGGCTTCAACTGCCGTTGGGACCTACGGGCGGGTGTCATATACCTGTGACCAATTAGTGGAGGGGGGCTGCGGGAAGTTCAAGCCCTCCCACCCCAACATACCTGTTGCTGACATCAGCCGTCCCTGCAAAGGGGATATTCAACCCTGGAAAAGAAGTTCATGAGACACAACAGTGCACGCTCACATAATATGTGCCCACTTGCATTATTCAGCCGCCCCACATTCCAGATTAATTGCCTTGCGAATTCATAATGAATCTGCCAAACTAGCGGTTGCTTATGTGCCTAATAGTCCCTGGTCTGGCCCAACCTAGCCCCCCTTAGGTACCAATGCTTGTTCCCCAGGAACTAATAAGTCCTATCAACTCATGCATAGGACCCTCGTGCCCTTGCTTCTCATAGAAACATAAAATCCTAGAGTTGGAAAGGATCTTGGAAGTCATCTACTCAGCCCTCTGCCAAATGAAGGAAATCCACATCTACAGCATCCCCAATGGATGGTCGTCTTGCCTCGGGTTGAAAAACCTACCAGTGAGTTAGAATTATAGGGGGGCACCGGGGCACAGCTGCAGCACGGGGCACTATCCCGTGGGACCGAGCGACACTGCCATTTTAAGAATGCATGCTCATATAAATAGAGATACCTGGTCATAAAGAAAGATTAATGGAATAAGACCTCCCTTGGGGCACTGAGAAGCCACCTGGTGGCGATAGGCCTGACCAGTAGGTCCCCAGCCCCGCTTTAGCCTTTAAAGAGAATGGAGCCTGGTCTTGCCAGACCTGGGAAGCCAGGGCCAAAACCTCACCCTAACCATGGACCCACCAACTGGCCCCAGGCAGTCCGCCTCCGTTCCCAGTATGCAAAACGGGTGTGTGTGTGTGTGTGTGTGTGTGTGTCTTTTGTCTGAAAATTTGTGACTGCAAAAGCACTGGGTATGCCTAGCTATAGAAATGAATGATGAGTAGTAGTAGTAGTAGTGTGGCATGCAGTCTTGGTGTATAGGGCATGGTTGGTGTACTGGCTTTGCAACATGCTTTTTGGATACCTCCACCAGAACACATGCTGGTTCAAACATTCTGGCCAAGTAGGCACTGGGCCTGATCGATTGTCTGAGGGAGGGCTGGAGGCAAGGATCTGTTTTTCCCCTGCTCTCCTCTGTTCACCTCCTCCAGGGAGAGAGTGCTGTACATGAAGTGCCCCACTTGCTCCTACATGCCTTAGCAGAGTTGTGGGTGGCTTACATAAGGGTGTGAGAGGAGTTTTTACTCCCTTGTGTAAGACATAGTCTAAGCCACAGGCTAGCCCTAGGGCCCCCTTCCCTGATTTCAGTAACAGCTTCACTTGGCTTTATTTTTCACCCTAGGAGTTTTCCACCTTATATATTTTATAGCACTTAAAGCCATATTGCCAAAAGAGCTCAGGATCAGATTTCCAAGTACCCAGCGCTCAAAGTAAAGGTTTGATTTTCAACAGTCCTGAGTATGACAGTTCACCTTACTAATCCATGTATGGGGTCACAAGCCACCAGCTGATAGGGCTGATGCCCCTCTCCCTGCCTGCCATATGCTTGGGCAAAAAAAAAAAAAGGTCTTACTTACCTTGCCTTTGGAAAACACTCAGGCTCTGTCGGGCTTTGATGAGCCTCTAGAGAGGAGGGAGTGCCACAATCCTGGGCAGCCAGTCAGAATGCCTCCTGGCACACCCTTGACATCTGAACCTGATGGGTCTGAGACCCAAGCCTTGCTGGTGAAACCCACTAGTGCTGCCTATGCTGCTTCAATCTGGGCCCTGCCGAAACAGCAACAGTTGGAGACTGGGCCATGATGTGGCCACTAGCAGGGTTTGATCCTACCAGAGTAGCAGTGGTATTGGAGCTGCTGCCTCAGTCCTAAACGCAAGCCCTGCTCTTGGCAGGGTCTTCACTACACCCCTGTTACTATTGCCTTGCATTGCCTGTGTGTAGTTGCTAACGTACTGGGTACTGCAGACTTGAGCCCTGCTCGGCTAAAAAAAAAAAATCAGGACCAAGCTTGGTCCATGCCCAATGATGTTGGGACTAACACAAACCCAGCCTCGACAATATTTTTTATTTATTTATTTTATTTCTTGGCATTTCTATGCCGCCCCCTCATGCCCACAGCATCTCGGGGCAGCTAACAATACAACAAAATACATTAAAAACCGACATCAATTTTAAATAATTTTTAAAAACCCAACCCTAACCCTACCCTCCAATTCCCCCCAATTCCCCACCCCACCAATCTCCCCCATTTACCCCTCCCTCCCCCCCCCCCCCCCAAAGGCCTGGGCAAATAGCCAAGTCTTGCATGCCCGCCGAAAGGCGAGCAGACCCGGGGCCAGGCGGGCTTCCTTCAGGAGTTCCACAGCCGTGGCCCGATCACCGAGAACGCCCTCTTCATGGTGGCCCCCCACCTTACAAGGGGGGACCTCCAGATAGGCACCCCCAGTGGATCAGAGGGTCCATCCGGAGTCACGGAAGGCGAGGCGGTCCCCGAGATAAGAGGGGCTGAGACCGTATAGGGCTTTGTATACCAATACTAACACCTTGAACTTGGCTCGGTACGCTATAGGCAGCCAGTGCAGAGAACGGAGCACCGGTGTAATGTGCTCATGGTGACCCGTTCCCGTAAGGAGACGGGCCGCCGCCTGTCTCTTATACACATCTAGATGTGTATAAGAGACAGCTGCAAACCAATATCAAGGGAAGCCCCATGTACAGCATGTTGCAGTAGTCAAGCCTTGAGGTAACGAAGGCATGGATGAGAGTGGCCAGGTCGGGTCTGGAGATGTATGGGCGCAGCCTCCGTACCGGATACAGATGGTGGAAGGCGGCTTTAGCCACCGCCTCCACCTGCCAATCCAGGCGGAGGATCTTTGGAGCCCAGGTCCAATTTAACTGGGGTGGCCCTGCCTCCAGAGCACTGTGAGGTCACGGCGCTCCACATACTTGTGTCAAGACTTAACCCCCTGGAGATCACTAACCAGCCAGCAGGAAATGGTGAGTCCATGGCAACTTCATTCCTCCTTTCCCCAAGCCAATAATCCCTTCTATAAGCCAGTGACACCCATGAGCCAGCCCCAACCCCCATTTCCATTAAGGATTCCACTTTCTGCAAGCCAGTAACTTGCCTCTGAGCCAGAAACCACCCTCCACAAGCCAGAACCATGCCTCATTCCCCCACCCAAGCCAGCAATTTCCTCCCCTGAGCCAGCCCTATGTCCCATTCCCACTCCCCAAGCCAGCAGCCTCCCCTGACCATTTTCCCTGAACCCAATGACCACTCCTCCAAGCCAGACCAATTCCCCCATCCCAAAACCAGCAACTCTCCCCTCGAGTCAACTTCATGTTCTTCTCCCCTCTCCCAAGCCAGCCTCATGCCTCACTCTCCCTCAAGCCAGTGATCTCCCCGAGCCAACCCGTGCCCCATTCCACCCTTCCCAAGCTAACAACCTCCACACTAAGCTAGCCCTATTCTCCACCCTCCCGCAAAATAGTGATCCCCTTTAAAAATTGGTAGCAGACTTAGCAGCAATTTTTGCATTTCCTTTCCTTATAGGCCTGTCAAATTGTCAGAGCTTTACTGCACTTTTGTGCCAAAATAACCCATACACAGAGACCCATGCTCACTGCGTTTTCCACACTGGCACCGATGGGGAAGATACAGTGAACACAGGCAAAGATACACATACAAATAAATGTAAGAGATACACGTACAAATACTTGGCCCCATGTACAGCCCTAAAGGAAATCCAGCTGTCAGTTATGTGGATGGATGGCAGGTGTTCCTTATTTTAAAGGAGCTTCTCTTATTTCAGAGCCCTACAGTTCTATAGAACATAACAGACATACATTACAGTCCCTTATTTCTGAAATTTTGATCGGGCAGCCCTAGCTCTGGGCTCTCCCAAAACTCAGGCTACTGCCTTAACTCCATATAGAGTATAAGTTTGCTCTACTCTTCACAGGAGAGGTAGTAGCCATATTGATTTTCCTGAATGGCTAGTCACCCTCTGTGACTCAACTTTGCTCACCCATGCTGATTTTCTGGCATACTTTTGGTCCTCTTTCTTATTTTGTAGCCACCCTGCACACCAGGGGAAAGGTAGGGGAATGTGTTAAATAAGTTAACACATCTCTCGGTGTTGCAATTAGGGCTAAAACGAGAATCAAGTTGTTTCTTGTGAAAAATCTCACGCGAATGGAGAATCGTTAGCTTGATCTCGGGATGATCAAGAATTTTTCTCGATTTACTGTGATTTACCGTATATAGATTTATCATGTACAACTGTGTACCATGTTTGTCCTGGTAATCCACATGCGCAAAATGGCCATCACAGCAGTTCTGCACATGCGCATCCCTCTTCCAAGATGGCAGCGACACTGTTGGCGCTATTTTTGAAAAGGGGAGCAATTTTTCGCATGCGCATTACCCGGATGAACACAGTAAACGGTAAGCTGTACACACGGAAAATCAGTATAAGGTATATGGTAAATCACGATAAACGGTAATCATGGTAAACGCATGAAATGGGGGGGGCAGTTCTCAATTATCGATTCTCACTAAAAATGAGTCAAGAACTCATTCCTTGATTGTCTGCGAGAATCAAGAAAAAATAGAGATCGCCTTTTAGCCCTAGTTGCAACTAACAAATGTGTTATACATGCATCCTAAAACCACATACTCTGAAATACTATTTATATAGTGCAAGCAATGTACCTGGCACTGTAGAATCATTAGTTATGGACAGATCACCACCCCAAAGGGCTTACAATCTAAGAGACAAGGAAGTGGGGGACAAGGGAGAGGGGAACATCGGGAGAGACAAGGATACATTCATGAGTTTGAGAAGTTGCAGGTGCATGCACTTAACTTAGTTACAGGGAAGGGATTCGGAGGGAGGGAAGAGGATGCAGCATTAATTTCAATAGGTCTATGCCAAAATAAGTCATTTAAGGGCTGCAGTGACAACATGTTAGTATTTCAGGATCTCCAGTGTTATTTAAAATAATCAAATACAAATTTGCATTTGGGATTAACTTTGGCAAAACGTCAGCTTTATTTATTTAAATAAATCCCTCTTTGTTCCAAAACACAGCCCCTATGAAACAGACTATGGGAAGGCAGCCTCCAGCCCAGGATTGGTAGTGTAGGAAAGCAAGTCCTAGAATGCAGAAGAGACTCTGAAGAACCACCAGCTATAAATATTAACAACAAGCAAATACCAAGCACAGAGAGACAACAGCTGCTGGTTTTCTGTGCTCTATAAATACAGCCCATTCCAAATAATGGTGGATGGGCCTGGCCCTTGGGCAGAACTCCTAAAACGTTTGTTGCTGTGAGGCAAAGCTGGCTGCAAGCAAGAGTCCATGGATCTGAGTTCAGAACAGCAGAGTATCAACAGTCCAAACTGAGGGGCGGACAACTCTGCACCTTGCCCCCCATCCCGTTGGAAGTCCCAACGCTGTAGCAGCATTGCCAGTTTGGCTGGGGAGTGAAGCTCTGGCACGTTACAGATGCAGTCCTCCACTATTAAACTGAATGGGAGTTTTGCCAGGGACTTCAATGGGTGGAGCCACAGAGGACTGTGACCTACCCATACCTCCCAACAACTCAGGTGGCCAGAGGGACATAAGCCCCCGCCCCTCACACGTGCAGTCTTGCATGCACACACCACACCACATTTAGTGCCTCTGCTACCATAGCAGTGATGACAGTCTGGCTCTTGTCCGGAGGACTGGCCCTAGTATCAGCATCAGCTGTCCATCAGGCACTCTGGCAGCAGCTGTACATGGAGCCCCAGAGCTTTGGAGGCAGCCACGTGCAGGGTCTCTGCACAACTGCCCCAGTACTCTTTCAGCACCCACATCTCCAAGGGGGGACTTGACCTCCCAAGAGGGGACCATGGGATTTTCCTGCAAAAGTAGCGTGGTCCAGGACTGTTGCACTCAACAACAAGGCAAGGGAGATGCCTGAGTATGCCTGAGTGGTCTCAGTTCCATTTCTCATGATGCCTTTGTATCACCTGTTAGCTATTTATAAAATACCTGTTTTTAGACCCATGCTTCAGACAACTGGTTAAAAGGTGGGTGGGGGTGGGGAGGGGTTGTAAACAGGTCTGAAGAAGTAAAAAGCCAAAGGTTTCAAGTCTCCTGTCTTTATAGATCCTGAATTTTCTTTTCAGCAGTGCAGTTAACGCCAGTCATATGTTACAAGGGTGAAGAGCCTTTGCCGAGGGGAGGGGAACCTCCAGCCTATGAACCTAGTCCGGTCTGCAGCTGTTTTTTTATTTGGCCCTTTTTCAATTCCTAGATCTGGCCCCTTCATCTAATCCTTACCCTCAAGCACCGAGAGAGGGTGAGCTCGGAGGAAGAGAACAGAGATCAGGGCATGCACTTACGGTGAGGGGACAGAACCATGATCTGGACACTCCACATCCTTTTTCCCCCATCCTGAGCACACCCCTTAAGCACTTCTGCCCCCAATTACTATTTGGCCCACAAGATTGTACTAATTTTCAAAGTGGCCTCTGGGAGAAAATGTTCCCCTCCCCTGCTTAGTGGCTGAGAAAGGTTCATTACACCCCATCACAAACATCTTCACATCTGCAGTTCTCTCTCCCCTTACATACAGGAACACTTGAGAAGAGAGGACTACATGAAGATGCAGCAGCTTAGACTGCAGATAAGGTTGACCTGGAAGGGACAAATGCCACGGAGTTGAATTTTAAAATGTGAAACTATAGGACACTGGGATACACCACTAAAATCTACAGACAGAAATGCACTTAGCCTGGCCATTGATGATGTTTTTGAAATTAATGCATTTAAGCTTTTTATTTTATAGTTCAAGGTTCCTACTACTCTAGTTCAGCCTTCTGATCATGAGTGAATTATACTGTAGTGTGTAGTCCCTCTCTTCCTGGCTTAATACACATTGCCTCACCCCCCGGGTTCTAGATCGGCCCCTGCGGTCATCAGGTTCTCCAGGGAGCCACGCAAAATAGGGCGTTCTCGGTGGCCGCGCCTCTGGAATTCCTTCCCGGTGGGGGCACGGTTGGCCCTAGACCTCCTGTCCTTCGGTAGGAACTACAAAACCTGGCTGTTCCGTCAGGCATTTGGCAAGGGAGAAGGGGGGGGGGGTTGGGGAGGGGGTTTGGGGTGTTATCTGACTGATCGGTTTTATAGTTGAATTGTTTTATTATATTTATATGTATCATTGTTGGCCGCTCTGGGCCGCCTGGGATATAAGTCCTGTAAATAAATAGATTTTGAGTTGTACAATTTTCTTGTACATATGTATTCTGAACAGCTAGCTCCAGCCATTTACCTAATACTCATCCAGTTCTATTTGCTTGATATGTTCAGTTCCAAGATATCCTTATTTTGAAGAAGCTATTTTCTATTGCCTACGTGGACACTGTTGTAAATGCCTTATGCCAGCAAACCCCATTTTCCAAGAAGATGGCAACATCAGCCAATTCCAGCACCACTGAGACACAATAGGTTCACTGAGAAGCACAGGAATATGCCTAGACAGAACATGCAGCCATCTTCAAGTAACCTTGGCCAAGGACTTAACTGCTGTGGAATAAAATAGGAGAGGGCATGCAGTGCCACACAGCATGAGTACATTTCCATCACGCATCATCCCCTGGGTATTTTAACTTTCCAATTATTGCCTTAGCTTCTTTTTAAAAGGGAAGATTTTGTAGCGTTTCTGAGCTTGAGCAAGTGCTAGCTCCCTATGAAATACTGACAAAATAGGTTTTAAAAAAAAAAAATGTTCGTTATTAGTGAATTCTAACAAATCAGGAAGAGTGAATGAAGAAAAGCATCTAGTAAACAGGAGAAGGAATGAAATGTTGACTGGGGGTGAAAATAGACATGACGCTAACCACCCTTGGTGGTTATTTATGCATGTTGCAGGGCTGTATTGGTGCCCTATGCAGCCCTGAAACATGCATAAATGACCACCAAGGGGGGTTAAAGGGTGGTTAACGTCATGTCTGTTTTCACCCTGGGTAATTAAGTGCAAAGACAGGAGGGAAAGCAATCCCAGGGGGAAAGCAATCCCAGGAAAGTATCACAGAGTCACCTCCCGTAACACAGGAGAAAATTAGATGCTTCAGCAAAAATGTGGATAACCAAGTATTGCTTTCTAAAGGCTCAGGGTTCTCCCCACTCATCCTAACACACCCACAAGTTGAATGCACAATAGCAACATCCACAGATTTTACGCATAAAGTCTATCAAGATAATCACCTGCTGTGTCTGAGGGTGTTTTCAGACAAGACACTCTCCATCCACTATACATGTTGCAAGGCTACAGTGTTGCCCTATGGGTGCCCTATAACACGTATAGTGGGTGGGTAATGGGAGGGGAGTGTCTTGTCTGAAAACATCCTGAAATCACCACTGTGATACAGCCTACGGTGTCAGATTTAGGATTCCAGAAAGTTGTCCACTCCTAACTCCACTTCCCACACAAATGCACCGCTAAAAAGACATAAGATTTTCGTACCAATAAACAGGACAAAATTATAGGCTAAGTACCAGTGAGTGATTCCAGAGTGTAGTTTTTAATATTGGGGGGAAATCCTGGGGCCTGGAGAAAGCATTAAATCCAAGACAAAGCATCATACCCAGGTTATTTCAGGTTTTGTTTGAAACTGGACCTTTCACCCAGTTCTCACAGCAGACAAACACCCATGTCGTGCTAAAAAATGTTCTCATCTTTTCTAATTGGCGAGAGACGTTGCCTGATACAAGTCCAGAAAATGGACATTCTATATTAGTGACATGAATCCCACAGCATTTCGAACTGTCCTGCTTTTCTTGTCATGTTTTCATTCCCTCATTAGTCCTAAGCCAAGTTGAAGGGTCTCAACACCTTTAAGACCCAAGGCTAATTAGCCACTCAAACTCTGGGTGTTTTCAGAGGAGATGCTACCCCACATAGCCATTCAGGAGCCACAGATCCAACCGCCCATTTGAAAGTGGAGCAGCTGGATGCACTCCCCCTGTGAGCCACAGAGCGCCCACTCGTGGCCACACACAGAGCCATGCCGGAAAATCTGGAGTGCTCCATGCAGGGTAGCCAGATGCATGGTGGCCGCTTTCGTGGGGTCGCGGTAGCCACGCAGTTGAATCACTCTCCACACACTCCACCTGCGTGGGGGCTCCGTGGCAGAGCCAAGCTTCTTAAAGAGCACTAGCCTTAAACCTGCAGAGGAAGGCTGTGTATAAACAAGTACGTTTTGCTTAGTTGTCCTTCATGTACAGACTGAAGATAAAAGTGGAAAGCAGTGTTCTCCAACTGATTTCATAGAGACAGGATACATTCAAAAGACAGGAGCTGTAGTGAAGGACCTTTAATCCAGGAAGACAAACAAGTTATATTTTGATGGTTACACTGGCATCCTATCAGCATCCACTATGACATTTGAACATGCCCTTTAAAATACAGCTTTTGTTCTTTAAAAAAAATAAAAAAAATAAAAGAAAACCAGGCAACTCCAAATACTTTCCCAAGTTTGGCAGGTTCTAAGACACGATCTGTCCATACTAGCAAAATCCACCTCTTATTCAGCTTTTTAAGTGGCGAGATTCAATTTCAATTCCAGTGGTAAATACAAACCATCCAAAAATAATAATAAAAAGGAAATAAATGGAATATGTAGACAAGAACTTCCTTGCCCTTAATCCTGTAGATGCAGGAACTGTAACACTGAATACGAGGGGACCAATGAATAGCTTGTTGGATTTGGAACAAGCAGTCCCAAGTACAAATCCTTGTCCCACTTGGGTGATTTTGGGTAACCTACTGTCTCTCAGGCCATCTGCAAAATGGGGTGCCACGGAACAGCTGCCCAGTATTATGCAGGGCCGCAATGTGTGCACTTCAGGTGCCACCGCCTCTTCTTGGGAATAAGTGTGGCCAGCACACACATTGAGCTAAGAGCTGGGATTACTGTTCCTCAAGTACAATCAAAAGGCACAAAGGAAGAATGGCAACGTATGAACAAAGCAGGTAAACTTTGTGCTGATAGTTCATGGTCTCTGTGTATTTTAACCAGACACCTAGTGTCAAATATAAAAAAAACCCTCAAAGCCAAGATGCATATACAATGGCTGAGGCCTCCAAACCTGCACAGACTTATTTCCATGCAGAGTCCCATTGCTTAAGGCTAGGCACCCACATACATTTCTGCAGGATCAAAGACAGTGCTCAGACAGGTTCTTAGGCAAATGCAGTATCCGTACGCAACAGCAACACAGTAGAATGCTCATCTGATCTATGCATTTTCATGCTAGTTTGTCAAGATTTTGGCCCCTACGTTTGCACCTAAATAGGCAGATACTACACCCTTCACTCACCTAAGTCTCTACTCACACAAACCATGCCAATGGGTGCTTTTAGACAGATGCAGAGGCTTCCTGCCCCAGGAGCTGTTCCAGAGGTGCACTCCCACGTTCACCCGCTTCCAGCCCCGCCTGGATCCGCTTTCACAGACTCAGCGGTCGGCTCACACAGCACCGCACCCCCACCCCACACCATAGAGTTGTGGGCGATCGCCCGACACTCTAGGCTGGCACCTACAACTCTATAGTGTTATCTGGAGCAATAGCTGGCCGGTAGTGGAGCTGCAGCGAGTCCACCCATCAGATGGACAGCAGTTCCACACCAGCAGCGCTCTGGGATGTTCTGGAGCACTGTACAGCCTGTTCCGCCTGCACATCTAGTAGGGTATTTTTAAATGGACCAGTCAACCCAGGAGTGAAGCGGGTTGTGGAACAGGCAGAACCAGGGCTGCTGTCTGTCTAAAAGCACCTATTGTTTAGGGCAGCAGGGCTGATCCCTTAATACAGCTTTTAGATTTCAGAACCTGGAAGTCTGCTCACAGAATCCCTTGTAAGTCCTAGGTGATTTGACCAATTATGTTTATCTTCAAAAGATTATGGCTAAGGTTACAGTAATGTTTCAAGCATAACTAGATCCCATGCTATTAATGTCTATACTAATATATACAGTGACTGTGACACACTGCTTAGGTGTATGAAACTAGCTGTAAACAGGGGTTTTAAGAAACTAGTGTTCTCCAGAGCAGAAGCTCATTGTAAGCTTTAAAAGTCAGACATCTGAGTATCAGACACAGTAATACTATTGAAGTTCAACTCAAAACGGCATCTTAAAAGATGGTTAGACACACACAAAAAGGAACAAATGGGAATACAAAGCTCCTCTTTCCATGTATTTACATGAAGCACTTGAGCCTGCACCCCAAAGGATCAAAGCTGTGGGTTGCTGTGCACCTTGTAGGAACTGCCAAGCACGTTTAGTTAACACTGATTTCATTGGGAGCTGAAGGACTTCAGGGTCTCACAGAATCAAGGCCCCAAATGAGGCTGCAATCCTAAAAGCACTTGTGCGGTGAAGTCACACAATGCAAGTGTTTTGGGGATGACACCTCGAGACAGTAACCTATCTCCCACTCTGGACAGTAAAGAGCTAGAAAAGCTAGTAACGTGTGGACCATACTGAGGTTAGGGAGAAAAACAATCAACTTGTGATCAAGTGTTGCTTAAAAATTAGACCAGCTACTGTTCTACCAGAAAAGCCCACAGTTTAGCTGAGATGTACACAAGCTACCAAGTTTTTTGGTAGCTTGCTGGACTCACTTTTACTCCTGTGAGATTTTATCTTGATCTGTCCACTCCTGGGGGGAAAAAATAAGTTTTTCATAAAACAAGACAAACAAAAAATTTTAAGAGACAAAAAAAAAAAAAAGATGTCAGATGCCCAGCTCAGGAGATGGACAAAACAGAACCAGCATAACTCATACTGGTGAGTTGTACACCACACTAGAGCTTCCTTTGGTACTGCTTTTGTGACAAAGGAGCAGCATGATTCTTCACTGGGTAGAACACCAGCAATTAGCACAACTGTAAGCCCATTTGCTTTGTCTATGCTAACTACTAGTGCACATGGCATCCAGCCAGAGGATCACAACTGTAGTCAAAGCTTTGGCTTGGATCCTGAGAACATTACAGTGACTACTCAACAGGACTACTCAGAGTAGTAAAAGTAAGTATGTAAACGTTTGCAGGATTAAAGTCTCACAGTAAGACACACACAAATATCTTACTAATGTCAATGGAAAAGAATATTTCTGTAAGCATATTGCTATAGAATCATTGGGAAGTATATGCCTAGGTTCCTTATAGTATTCAGGAAACAGAAAGATTTCAAGACATGGTAGTTTTATACTGCACATACTACATAAACTCATATATCCACTGGGTCTCTGGAAAGAACAGTACCGTAGATAGCAAATATTAAACTTGCTTCTTACAACATCTTTTAAAAAATCTTTTAAATAATATTTTTTGTCCACCCAGCCATGTCACAGAGAACTGGGAGGAGCTACACAATTATTACATTCTAATACAACATATTAACAGTCCTGGCCTCAAAGCTTTCCGCCAGTGCAGACTTCACTGCACAAGCAGAGTACCTGAGGATCATACTATAAACTGTGCTCTTTAAAATTAGTGTCATGACTACAAGACAAAATCCCCAGTTTAATTTAAAAAAATAAAATCTATCTGAAGTAATAAGTTCCATTTTTAGGAGTTTCATAGAAAAAAAAATGGCAGCAGGAGTCAGTTCTAAGTTAGGACCTAGTTTTTGACATCAGGTTTCCAAAAACAAAGCTACTCTTCCTACTTCAGAAGATGCAGATGGCCAATCAGAATTTATGGGAAATAAAAGTATTTAATGCTAGGGAACGCGAGGAGCTTCGATCTCTCAAGCTCTGCTCTGCTTTAACAAGCGCACTTTGATTGCCAATTTAACATCTGTTGCAATCAGTAGCACAGTTACACTGCCTGGGGAACAATGTAAAGATTACAACTAGTTTATGAAAGACACAGAAATAAAATCAAACACAACATTTGGACAAAATGAGACATTTGGTCTAAGGGCAAGGAGAAATGCATTTCACGTCTGTGAAAAAAGATGGCTTGACAGCCCTGAAGCCTGGAGACCTCCGACATCCAGGGGAACGTCTGTTTATCCACAAACCAGGGAGCTCAAGAGATTAACTTCCCACATGATTCTCTGGCACCTCTCTGACAATGAACCTCAAGCTAGTCCTGGCATGCCTCCCTGGAAGGGACTTCAGTCTTCATAGCAGGTGTATCTTTTGAGATTACCAACAAGGTGGCTAGTTTGTCCTGGTCATGATAGTGGGGTTTGTTTTATCTCAGTACTGGCCGACCAGGAGCCAAACCAAGACCACGAGCTAGCCATCAGAACATAAAAACTTTTGGCTCTCCCTCCTTCCCATGAAACACTTTCTATTAAATTTAGGTTTTAGAAATCAATATTCCTATAATTTAAAAAAAGTTCTTGTATTTTGGATTATGTTGTGTTTTGTTTTTTGTTGTTTTTTATAAACTACGATTGTACTTCTTTGAAGTCAAACAAGCACTTTGGGGAGGAAGTCCAGGAGAGAAGGGTTTAAGGTACCAGAACTTGTAAGTTCCATACCAAGCTGAGAGGCCTATCAAAGCGCCAAACAATTTTTGAGAGAAGTCATGGAAATACAAAGCTGTGGAAAAAAACATTGACACCCAGATCAGTACCAGGAAGCTCAAGGCAAGGACTAAAGCATTGACCACAGCATGAAGCCTGGGGTTCCGGTCAGTGTACAGGCCACGCAGCACAGCCATCTCCTCCACAATCATCAGCGCACAGTATGACAGCAGGAAGGAGTGTCCGGAGATGTCAAAGCCATGCCAGAAGCCACCCCCCTGGTGACAGTGTTGCTTGTTTAAGTGCTCCTGATGCAGCACATCAAGTGCTGGCGACTTGTAACAGTTGCCTGTGAGGTTCTCAATGTGCATGAAAGCTGCTGTGCAGATGTACCAGATTATGGTACCCACCAGAAGATGGCTGAGACGCCGCAACACCCCCAAGGCATTCTGAGTGACATGGTAATTAGTGACTCCAATGAAGGGCAGTAGTAGCCAGAATGTCCAGGCCCAGGATAGCTTGACAAAACAGCTGCCAGAGAAAAAAACCAAGAGAATGGTATAAACAAAGAACGTGCTACCCAGAGTGTAGGTATGTTTCCTTAGGATATCATTCATGCCTATCTAAGGCAATTATAGAGGATCTAACTTAGAATCACATGGAGTCAGGGGTTTAAATGCTTTTCACAGGATATTTTTAAATGAGCACCATGGGGGGTGTCCGTGGCCACTGAGTGGCATGGCTGCAGGGCACCCACACGTGCAATGTGTGTGGGAAGCGCTTCAAACAAACAAGCATCACCCAGCGTGGCTACCCCGTGCACGGAAGGCAGCCACCCTAGCCCACATGAGGCACTCCGGATTTTTCAGGAGCGCTCCGTACATGGCCATGAGTGGCTGCTGCATTGGTCATGGTAGCGCACCTCCCCACGCATCACTGTGACATGATCAGTAGAGGGCCATGCGTGGACATGCCTCGTTTAAAAATACCCATAGTGGCTGCATTATAGAAACCCTATTTTTCTATTTACAATTACATGGACTATCTCCCTTACACTAGCATCTGCAGGGCAACTACAACTGCTAACATGGAAAAGAATCAGAAAATGATTCATGCATCTTAGGAGCTATAAGTAAGGGCAACTAGAACGGTGTGATCAAAAAGATCGCCACATCCCACCAGCTAGAGCTCTGTGGGCCTTTAATCAGTTTAGGAATCAGCGATGCAGCTAAATCTACTGTACTGAAGAAGAGCCAGCCAACTTGAAATCTAATTAGATCTTTTAAAAACTAATTGAGAAGTCTCTAATCCCACTCTTACGTTTCCCCTGCCAGTTTCTTTGGTCTTACCACTGAACTTTACTATTTTTTTAAAAAAGCTTTCCAATTCCTTGTTGCCGAGTGAAAGACATAAACAAACAATAGAAGAAACTGACTTAACAAGGGAAAAAGTGACAGTGAACACACACACACGAAGTGCAGCCAAAGACACAAACTAGAACAGAGCACATGGAAATGTTCTCATCTTCACCACTCAAGGATCAACACAGCAATTCATGCAGGCAGAGGTGAAGGGGGTCTCTAGAGATACAAGAAGCTGACAGGTAACCATTTAGGAAACCTTGCTTTGCCAGTCCATCAGATGACTGACTGTGCCCATCACTCGCACCCATTTGCAAATATGTTTGGGATTGATGAGTGAGAGGGGGAGGAGCAAAGCATCCCTGTGCCTCAGTCAACTCCTTCCCTGCATTTTGTGCCAGGAGGATGGGGGCCAAGGCTCCCATTGCAGCACACCCCTCTCCCCCTAGCCTGTTTTTATTGACCTGACACTAGTGATTGAGTCCCCCCCGAACCCCAACTGGGTCTCCCCACCTGCCACTGACAACCCCCACCCTCACTAGCCCCGCCCCCAGGGTCAGACTCCACCCACTCAGGGTCCTGCCTCTCCAAA
The DNA here is from genome assembly GCA_003113815.1 of Sphenodon punctatus. Taxonomy (NCBI): domain Eukaryota; kingdom Metazoa; phylum Chordata; class Lepidosauria; order Sphenodontia; family Sphenodontidae; genus Sphenodon; species Sphenodon punctatus. Next base: position 1,347,268 of record QEPC01012908.1, on the reverse strand, counting down.
GGATTAAATCTTGTCCACAAGCTCTAACTCTAGCCCACCTAACCCAACCGGCCAACGAGCCTCTGCCCTCCCCCCTCGGGATGAGTAGACTCCTTTCTCTGGGGCCCCTCCCCTCAGGCCGAGCTGCCCCATCTCTCCGTCCCATTCCCTTCAGGCCGAGCAGACAGCCCCCCCTCCGCGCTCGCTCACACGTTGAGAAGGTTGCGCTTGTTGCTCAGGTAGGTCTCAGGCACCAGTTCCAGCTCCTTGAGGAGGGACCCGCCCAGCATGAGGACCAACAGCACCCAGGGCGTCCAGCTCCGCACCCAGCACTGCATCAGGTGGGCACGCAACGGTCGCGCATAACGATCGAGCTTCTCCATCCCGGGGGGACGCACACGCTGCCTTGCCGGAGAACGAACGAGCCCTTGACTGAACTGCCTTCGGCTTGTCGTACTGCGTCACCGGCTGCGTCACTACGTGCCGTGCCGTGCCGTGCCGCCCACAGATTCTAAGAGCGGAGGCGACACCTGGCGGCTACTGAAGGGCGGAGAGCGTGCGGCGGAGCTCAGGGCCCGTGCTCTCGTTTCCGGCGCGCGCGTGCTTGGAGGCAGCAACCGCGCGCTCGTCTCGGGCGCGTCTGTACTTGTTGCCATGGCAACCGTCTCCTGTCATGGTCCAGCGCGGATTTAGTGGGGGTTTCCCTCACCCTCCCGTATTAGGGAGACGGGAGCCACGCAAGCCCGAGCCGGTGGTGGCCAGGCAGACTTCCCAGAGCGGACTGCCTATAGCGCGCTCTGGCAGGCTTGTCGGCCGCGCCAGGTCCCGGAGCAGCTCTCTGCCAGGGAAAGCCTCTTCCTCCAGCTCCACCAGCCACCCGGTCCGTTCACCCCTGAGGCAAGCGCAAGGATGCAGTGGGGGGAGTCAGGGTGTAGTCTCTGTGCTGGCCGGTCTGCGGCAGTAGAGCCCAGCCAGCGCCTCTGCTGGGAGCAACTGACAGGACAGACCGGGACCGCTGCCCGGTTCCTCTCACGCGCGCCTATCCTGGCAGTGAAGGCGGCTGCACAGTGCACGGCGCTTCCCTCAGGCTCCTGGGCTGAAGCAGCAAATGGCAGAGTTCGCCCTGGAGGGAGAGACTTGGGGGAGCCACCTGCACCTCGCTACCGCGGCTGGAGTAAGCTGTCCCAAACAATTAAACCGGAGTGACCAATCTTGGGAGGAAAACCCACCCTGCTGTTTCTATGGGACAGATCGCTGTGTTTCACCCTCCTGACCTGAAGTGAGACTAGGGGGTTGCAGTCTCTTGCATGTGACCCAAAAATCCTGTGGGTGAGAGGATGTAAACTTTTCAGCAGCTCTGAGTAGGGTGGCCACTGAGCATCTGCAGAAAAGGACAAACATTTGCATGGAATTTACATATACAATTTTATATTAATGTATGCAAATTTGTGGGGCCAGAAGTGGGCAGAGCCAAGCCAATGGTAGGCGGAACCAAGCCAACCTTAAGCCAGTGTCGTGGCTTAACCCAGCAGCAAGGAGTTCCCAGAGTTAACATTAGAGGGAGATTACATTATTTAACCCTGGGAGCTCCTTGCTGCTGCATGAAGCCCTGCCACTGGGGAACTAGATAGAGACTTCTTACTAAGGTCCTGTCCAAGGACACTAGTCCCATTTATCCCTAGCAGTGTGAAAAAATAGAACCAAGGCTCACTGTGAGGAGAAACTGATGTTTTAAGTGTCTAATCAAGTCGGTAATAACTACCAGTGATTCCCTACCATTTCAACCAACTTTTATTTTTCTATTTGTCTTTTGGTTTTTGTTTCCTTTTTATGGGGAATAACACCAAAGTCAACCTCAGAAACCTTTGAACACTATTGCACGTAAGAACATTGCGGGTAGCGCACCCAGGTCACCCTGTAAACCCTTTGAACAAGTTTGCACATAGTATTGGAGGTAACACACCCACATCACTCTGAGAAGCCTTTGAAGGGCGGGGGTGGTGTTGCTGGGGGCGGGGAGAAACGCCAGTGCTGGGAGGGGGGAGCTGCTGGCGGTGGGGGGGGGGGGTGGGGTTGCTGGGAGGAGGGGAGCCAGGTGTGTGTGAGTGTGAACCACAGACCAGGCAGGAGGACTGGAGGACAGGCAGGTCGCAGCGCTGCAGAGGGGTCTGAGAGAGTTCGGAGCAACTGCAATCGGTCAGAGTGCACGCGCTTCTGCGCGCGCCAAAAAAGCCCGCCAGTAGGCTGCAGCTGCACTCTGCACTTCCGCTCTGGGTGGAAGTGCAGAGAGCGCAGCTGCGGGCAGCCGGCACGGCCAGACAGTGAGAGACTCGGATGGGGAGGGGAAACCCAGACGCTTCAGTGGTCTGGTTCCCCTTCCATCCCAGACAGCTGGAGCTGTCCTGAAAACCAGGCAGTCCGGGATAATCCTGGACCCCTGGCCACCATAGCTCTGCGGCACTGAAGCATCTCAGCTGGCATCGGATATTTAACTGCAGACTGGGTGGGGTTGGGTTTGTCTGTTTTAGGAGTTCATACAGCTCACTGCAGTGATGGCTGGTGGACGTCGGGGGGCGGGGGGCAGTGTTAAAATGTCACACTTTAATTTTATTTATTTATTTAAATTCTACCCAATACGTGCCCTTCCCTGAAGGCTCAGGGCAGCTTACAATATTAAAAAGACAGAATACATTAAAATCCCTTTCAAAAAACCCACCTGTGTCCATAAACCAAACCAACCCCCTATTCCGGCCTGCCAAATGCTCTGCCAAAAAGAAAAGCTTTACACCGTCTTTGGAATAGGCTCAGGCTCTGACGGAAGGTAGTCCCACAATAGTGGGGCAGCAACTGAAAATGCCTCTCTGCGGTCCCTTTGTTGTATGAACAAAGTTAGCAGGTGGTACCTGCAAGAGAACGCTACTGGCCAACTGCAACTGGCCAAAGCAGTCAGGACTTCTGTTTTCTTGGAGGAGATCCGGAGCGCCTTGTATAAGTGGCTTGTGAGGTGAACTTGCCCGACTTGGCTCCATGACCCCTATTTCCTCTGCCTCGTGACTGGGACCAGGAGTTGGCTGCGGAGAAGCCCCGTCTATTACCCTGAGAGTAGCGTTGAAAGTGTAAAAAAAATTTCTTATATTATTAAACTTGGTTAAGTGAGCACTTCTTTTCTTTGCTGGAAGCCTCAGTCAATGCTTTATCTAGGATGGTGCCAAACAGCTTGTTTCCCCTGAACTTGCTGTTCACCAAAAGGTTCTTGGCGTGGGTATCGGCTCGCCAGGGGCGTAGCCATAGGCGGTGCCTGGCAGCCACGTTCGCAGCCATGCCTCGTGCAGCCCAGGTGACCATGTCCATGGAAGCATCCACTAAAAAGGCATGGGCAAGGGTAACAGTAGCGAGCTTGCAAGACAGGGGGGCTGAGATCTTTGGCTCCTTGCCTAGTTTGAACCATTTTAAGATGGCTCTGGAAGCATAAGAGGCTGAGGTTGCCATCTGAAGCAGATTAGAAAGCGCTTCATAACTCTTGCGCAGACCCACATCTACTCCCTTGTCGGTGGGATCCTTAGGTGAGAGGTCCCCCTCTGAAAGAAACACAGACTGGCGTGCAAGCGAGGCCGCTGCTGCGTCCACATTGGGTTTTTTGAAAATGTGGCTGCTGTGCTTGGAGAACGTATAAAGGGACTGTTGGATCTTTTATAATTTGAAAGATTTTGTGGGCTGCTTCCATTGAGGTTTTATAATTTTTTTGAAAACTTTATCAAGGGTAAGACCTCTAGTGTTGTCATGAAGTTTGGGAATATAATCCCTGTCTGAGTCTTCCTCCTTCGAGGAAGAGTCAGAGTTCCTTTTCTTTGAGGTGCTTGGGGTGATGTTTAGCACCCTCTGTGCTAGTCTCATTAGCTTAGGGCCTTGATCTGAAGGGAGCTCCCTTCCCAGATCCTTGTGCCCCTTGGTTAGTATGTCCTCCCATTCCGGGGTGTTGCCTTCCCCTGCAGAGGCTGGGTGGCTGGCAGGGGAACCTTCAGATACCTCAGAGGAGTCAGAGGCTATCATCTGAGTGGGCTGAGCTCACTTAGGTTTGGCCCGTTTGCGCTGCTTGGAAGGGGGGTGGGGGGATGACTGGACAGAGTCTAAATCAGAGTCTAACAGCTCCCCGTCCTCCAGGGGGGACTCCCATTGCTCGTCCTCCGAAGAGGAACCGAGCAACTCCCTAAGGGAGTGCCTGTGTGGAGGCTTATGGTGCTTCTCTTTTCCCTTTCCGGCAGCCTGGGAGGATCCCTTAAAAGAAAGCTTGGGCTGAGAGGGGCGAATGCGTTGGCGTTTTAGCTCCCTTTTTTGATTCCCCTCGATGCGTGAGAGCACGCCCATCATGAACTGCAAGGCATCAAATTGCAGCTTTTGGAAAGGGTCCATAGCTGGGCCCCCCCTTACTTGCTCGGAGGGAGAAGCAGCTGCCTCCTCCTCCTCCTCAACTTCCTGGCCGGACTCCGATCTGCTGCGCGGTGCCTCAGCCTCCTGGGCGGGAGCTGCGGCTTGGGCGGGAAGCACTCCCGCGGTTTCGGCTGAGCAGACAGCTGGGCCCTCCCAGCACGCAGCGGCTCGAGCGGCGGCCACTCTGCGAGTTTTGGCAGTTTCAGCCATGGCAGAAGTCTTCCAGTGGAAGGTGCGTACCCAGTGGGTCGGAAACCCCCGCAACTGCCAACCTCAGACCGTACCCGAGCGCCGGTACTGAGGGAAAATTTCGGAGTGGCCTGAGGTAATTTTTTTTTTTTTTTAAGATAACGTCTAACACTAAACAGTTGGACCCCCCTCTCTCTGAGGGAGAAAGAGGGTCTGAAAGTCTAAATGGGTGCAGAGCACCTCTGCTGCACGTCCTGTTGGATCTGAGGCAGATTTTAAACTGGGAAAGCGAGGGCGCGATCTCCCTATGCATGCCCAGTTGAAAGTCTATGCTGCCTCCTAGTCGACAGGAGGGAGATCACTCCCTAGGTCCGAATAAATGGACTGAAGGCTATAGAAGCTTAATACTAAGGATTCTGGCCTCTGATTGCTTGTAGTTTCCAGATACCAAATGCTTGTTTGAATTGTACCTTAACTAAGATACTCCCCCTCTGTTTGGAATCATGCTGGCTTTTTGAGGACTGACTCACACTGTTGTACCAAGGGCACTTTATTTTGCCTGCTGCAGAGTTACCAATTAGCCATGCCCTTGCAGGCAAGAACCCCCATGGATTAAACCTTTCGGTGTCACTTTGAAAGAGTAGATAAAAAGAATGAGAAGTCAGGGAATGGTCCCTTTCTCTCTGGTTCAGATCGGGCCACCATCATCTGTGCTTTCATTATCTCAAGGCTAGATTACTGCAACGTGCTCTGTGCAGGGCTGCTTTTGATGACTGTTCAGAAACTGAAGCTGGTGCAGAACACAGCAGCCTGGCTCCTTTCAGGAGCTGGTCACTGTTACACCTGTGCTTTACGGTCTGCACTGACTTCCTATAGCTTTCCAAGCACAATTCAAGGTGCTGGTTTTGACCTTTAAAGCCCTAAACGGCCTGGGCCCCACATATCTAAGAGACCGCCTTTTCTACCATGCCCCACCCCACAAACCCAACCCCACCCAGTCTCCCTACTCCCCAGACTCCTACCGTCTCGGGGGAAGACTACTCCAGTTTTCACACCGCTGGCAGCGGGCAACCTCAGACAAATGGGTAAGACAAACTATTTCCAGGGGATACGTCATAGAATTCAAACGCAGACCAAGAGAGTTCTATCACGTATCCCCCAGGTCACGCATCGCTACCAAACACACAGCTATGCAAGTCGAAATCAATCGGTTGCATTAAATGGGAGCCATAGAAAAAGTACCTCGGCACAAAAACCATTGAGGTCTTTATTCCATCTTTTTCTTAGTGCAATAGAAAACGAGAGTGGAGAGGTGTTTTAGACCTAAAGCAACTCAACACAGCCATTCGTCTCCAGCGTTTCAAGATGGAAATTTTGACATCCATTTCACTGGCCAGCTCGAGGAACGACTGGCTCGCTTCTCTCGACCTCAGAGATGCTTATCTCCACATACCCATCCATCCAGCACACCGTCAATGGCTCCGCTTCACATACCACAACCAACACTGGCAATATTGAGCCCTCCCATTCGGCTTGAGCACCACACGGTGAACATTCACCAAGGTACTAATACCTCTCGTAGCGAACCTCCTGCTGGAAGGGATTGCCATATTTAGACGATCTGCTCATCCGGGCTCGATCCCGAGACCTCGCTCAAACTCACCTCCAACGTGCCATCTTTTATCTAGAGCATCATGGTTTTTCAATCAACAGAGCCAAGAGCCACCTCACACCCTCCCAGCTCCTAGAGCACCTGGGAGTGATAATAGACACTTCCCTAGACAGAATTTATATCCCGCAGCCGCGTCAATGGAAACTCCGCAAACTGATGGCATTGGTGCGAGCGCAACCACTATCCTCTCTTCAGTCTCTAGCCTCACTACTGGGCACCATGATCTCATGAATTCATCATTTCCAATGGGCTCGATTCCACGCCCAATCCTCCAGGCGTTACTCCGTCCATGGCAGAACCACATAATCAACAACCTTCCTGCACACATTGCAGTGTCCTCCGGGACCATCTGATCCTTCAGTTGGTGGGAGGACCCTCATCAGTTTCAACAGGGGGTTCCCCTCTCAGAACCGTCCAAAAACATATGATGGATGCCAGCCTGTACGGGTGGGGGCTCACCTCAACTCCAAAGTGACCCAAGGCATCTGGTCAGACTCCGAACGCACTCACAGCATCAATTGGCTGGAGCTCCAGGTCATTTGGCTTGCACTACGGAGGTTCTTCTCTCTGCTGAAGGGTCGCCATGTGCTGGTCTTCACGGACAATACCTCAGCCATGGCTTACATCAACAATCAAGGGGGGTCCCGGTTCAAGGCACTACCACAGGAGGCCTCCCCGCTCCTTCGTTGGGCAGAGTCCCACCTCTTGTCCCTCTCGGCCCTTCACATAAAAGGAGTCGACAATGTGAAGGCCGACTGGCTCAGCCGGCAGGAAGTAAATCCAGGGGAATGGTCTCTCAACCTGGTAGCATTCCAATACGTCACTCGGCAACCCGATTCTAGATCTGTTTGCATCCCCGAACGACTGCAAACTGCCCCAGTTCTTCAGCAGAGGGCACCATCCCCTATCAGAGGCGATCGATGCTCTGAGTCAACCATGGCCCCCAGGCCTCTTATACGTCTTCCCCCCCTTCCTGCTGATCAGCCGCACAATACACAGATGCAAGCAACTACGAGATACAGTCATTTTTGTCACACCATTTTGGCCCCGCAGACCGTGGTTCACGGACCTACTGACTCTGTCGAACAGCAATCATATACAAATCCCAGTCACACCGGACCTTCTCTCTCAGGGTCCTCTGCTCTACAAGCAGCCAGATTTCCTGAGACTGACAGCCTGGCTGTTGAAACCCTAGCACTAAGATCTCTAGGTTACTCTGACCCCATGGTCCAAACCCTGTTGGCCTCTAGAAAAAGGTCCACCCGACACATCTATCAATGTACCTGGTGAGTTTTTGTCAACTGGTGCCAGGCCCAAGAGGTCCCTCCCACTTCTCCATCAGTGGCCCATTTCCTTCAGTTCTTACAGGAGGGGTTGGAGAAAGGGTTCCGTCCCAACACCCTCTCCAGGCAACTCACAGCTATTGTTTGTACTATAGGGGCCTCTAGCAGCAGCCACCTCTCTAGGCACCCTAACATTCGTCAGGGCGGCCCGTAAGATTTCACTCCCTGTAGTACACCGGTTCCCCTCCTGCAACCTCAACGTGGTGCTCAAGGCACTTACTGGCCATCCCTTTGAACCAGTAGTGTAGCTATCATGGTGCGGGGGGGGGGGGCATTTGCACCCGGGCCGTGCCCTGGGGGGGGCGTAGGCAGGGCCGGCCCCCTCACCTGCAGTGGTGGCAGCGGGAGGGGTGAGGGAGGCGGGAGGGCGGAGGAGCCGGCAGCCTGGAAAAGAGCCCGGCAGATCTGCACCGGCTCTTTTCCCGGCACTGGCTCCTCCGCGCTGCATCTCCCTCACCGCTCCTGCTGCCGCCACCGCCAGGTGAGAATGCAGCCTAAGTTCTTCTGCTGCCTCCCCTCCCTGGCTCCAGTCCCTATTCCTCACCTGCATCTGCCTTCTAGTAGCTGCAGCAGCAAGGACACAGATCTGGGAGATAAAGCTGCTTGTTTACAAATAGCTCCTGCCCATGTGCTGATCAGAAGGTTGCTACCTTGTAAAGAAGGTTCTTCGAGATGGCTCCTAACATTCTCACAACTGGGTTCTGCACGCTCACCCTAGTCAAATAATAGACCACATGATGGTCTCGAGCTCCTCTAGTATAATAAACACTCTCCCCCTCAGAATGACAGTTCCTTCCAACCCTTTCTAGAAATATAAGGAAAAAATTCCATGCGGGGCTGGAAGGGTGGGTGTTGTGAGAATGTTCGGTGCCATCTCAAAGAACCATGTTTACAAGGTAGCAACCTTCTGTTCTTCTTCGAGTGGCTGGTCACATGCTATTTTTACATGGCTCCACCAGGTGGGGGAGGTCTGTGGGCACGCCACTACATGGACAGGACATGCACACAGCTGCACATACATCCCCACTCACCCCCCACTCATTCACACCCACATAGTAACCACCGTTTCCCCCGGTGGCTCTGTGCGTGGGGGCAAGTTGGTGTGTGTGTGTGAGTGGGAATGCGTGTTAGGCGGGCATGCATGCACCCCCACTCACCATGGATGCGGGCACCGCATCGTTCACACGGGGCTCCCCCACCCATGAACACACAGAAATCTGCATGTTCATGGGTGGGAGAGGCCTGTGTAAAAAGGGCCACATTCTCACAACTGTCTTACTTATACTATCTTAGGTAGGAATTTAGGATGTAAAGCAATATCTATTCTATCTTGGAAAATAAATCTGCAAATATGGTTCTGAGATT
>QEPC01012908.1:1326251-1337957 GCA_003113815.1 Sphenodon punctatus | reverse complement strand
ATGCACTTAATAAGCTAGCTGTATTTTGGGTGTCTGGTGTGTTTGATAGCAGCACCTCTGGACTGGTCGCACCGCATGCGTGCACAAGGCACAGGCAGCACCGGCAGCAAGAAGCAACAGGCCCTGGAGGCCAGACTGGCTAAGCTCACTCCCCTCCTCCAGTAAGGCAGTGGACTCAGTCAGTCTCTCTGTGCCTGCCTCACTGCCCGCCCGGCTGCCCCTGCAGTGGAACCACTCCTGGGGAGTGGTGGTAGATGCTCGGCTGGGGAGGTGGGAAGAATTGGGAGGCCATGCTTGTCTATGGCCACAGTTATAACTCCTAGCCGCTGGATTTTGTATATTTAGAAGCTGTCAGCAGGCCCCGCCCCATCCCTTAAGCCCTACTCCATTCCTTAAGCTGCACACACTTTGGGTTTTCAGAGCGCACATGTGCTTTGCACATGCGCACATGAGGGGCCCATAACTGAGGCTTGAGCCCGGGCCCTTCTCAACCTTGCTACGCCCCTGCTTTGAACCTCTTAAAGACGTATCCCTCTTTTTTCTATCCATCAAAGTGGCCTTTTAATAGCCATTACCTCCGCTAGGCATATTTCTGAAATCAGAGCACTGTCGGCAGATCCGAGGCTATGTTCCTTTAGGAAGGAATCTGTCATCCTTCACCTGGATCCGTTCTTCGTTTCGAAGGTTGCATCCCTATTCCATATGTCCCAGGAAGTAGTCCTCCCTTCCTTTTGTCCTCACCCCCGTCACCATCTGGAGAGGCTGTGGCACTCTTTAGATGTAAGAAGGGCCTTAAAAATGTATTTGTCACGCACCACGCCCTTCCAGTGCTCTTCAGGCCTCTTGGTAAGCTACCACCCTCGACGCAGGGGTGAGAAGGTTTCCAAGACAGTCATTGCCGGCTGGATTGCTTCTTCCATTGCCGAGGTGTATAAGGCATCCGGCCTGCCCCCTCCTAACCCTATTCTAGCCCATTCAACTCAATGAGCTGCTACAAACTGGGCCTTCCGCTCTCGGGCTCCCCTGGGGGAAATATGCAAGGCAGTAACTTGGAAAAGCCTTCACACTTTTTCTTGTCGACACCCCCCCCAAATGAGACACAGAGACTTATATTGGTTTAAAACAGCATGGCCGCACTTTTATTCAACAGAAAACGTTAAGGCCGGTGGGGGATTGCCCCAGCAATCATGGGTCCAGCATGCTAGGAATTAACCATACTTATTAACTATAAACTGAGTACTGCTTGGAAGCGCCTTCCATTTTCAGTACATTAACTCGAACCATCCCTTCCTTCGACTGCCTCAGTGCACTGGCCGAAGGGGTGTGTGCCCACTGTGGGCTTGAGTAAGTCGGTAAGTGCCCCGCTGAATGTGGAGGCTGTGCACGCCCCTACTCTTTCAGCGAAGCACCCCTCCCAGGGTTATGACCCCTGTGCATGCTGTGTCCTGCATTACACACGATATCACAATCCCATCTCTTATGGAGATGCCTCTTTTAACCATCTTAACCTATTTATCGTAACCTAGACTGCTGGACCCCCGCCACTAAGGGGCAGTCGTAAGCACTGCCCCGTCCCCCACCGCCTAAGGAATCAACACTCCTTCCAGATATCCTGCAAGGGTGGCCAAATACATTTGATTACCCTGATCAGATAAATGGACTCCATCACCTCTGTACAAATTGTTGTCGGTGTGCACTATCCCTGTGTGATTAATAACTGTACCGCCCACACTGTGAACCCATTTTGTTATTTCCTTATTAATCCCTTTTCTAGTTTTGTCTACCTTGCGCGGTTTCCGGGCTCCCCTCCACCGACTTCTGGGTATCCAATTCGTCCATACCAATTTAGTCTCCTTAAACCATTCCTTTACTGTTAATAAATCTGTTTTAATCTGAATTATCAATTTAACTTCTTTATTTGATGTGATGTCATTTCCCCCTAAATGAATTATTATTATGCCTGGTCTGTTGCCTTTTCCCATGTGTTTTAACACCGGCAGAAGTTGTGCCCAGTGCATTCCGCTGGTGCTGAGCCATCTGATGTTTGCATGGTCACCTAGGCCTAATTAGTTTCCCCATTCTGGCAATGCAGCCGCTCTGCTTGCCCATCGAACGATACTGTGACCCACAATCCATACTTCGCGTCTGGTACCGCCTCCGATTCCCATTCCTATTGAAAGACATATTTGTTAGTGATGGAAAGGTCTGATGTATCTCTTATACACTCCAGACCTCCATCTCCCTACTGCCTTGATCGCCTCCTCTGGCAATCCAGCTTCGGCCGCTATGGTGGCCGCCCCATCCTAAATGAATGGGATCCAAATTCCTTGGGGGGCAATCCTGCCTTGCCCAGGGCCGTTCGGAAAACTGCCGTAAATTGGTTACTAGTGAGGGGATCCCCATTCTGGTGGATAAACAGGTGCCCAGCCCTTTGGGGCCTTGCCTCTATGTATTGCCCCAGGTGATGGACTGGGCATATTGCGGTCTGACCACACTTGTACAAGAAGACCGTGTGTCCCTTGCTCCGTTGGTCAGTCTTAGACCTATGGAGCTGGATGGCTACTTTATCCCTTCCCCTTGTGACATCCGTGTTCTGAAGGGCGGTGTCTGACTTGTCTCTAGCATTGGTTGCTACCACCTCGCTAATGCGGAATCCCCCAAAATATGTAACGACATACACCGTAGTGAAAAGCTGCAACTCATATGCATTGTAACATACCCTTGGCAAAACACCAATCACCTGCAACAGTCTCGGCGTGGTGAGTGGCATTCGTGATTTGGGCGGGGGCCGTGTAGACCTCGACCAACTCTCTAACATATGTTTAATGTAAAATCCCTTGTCCGGAGATGGGAAGCCCATGAGGCGGTTGGCAAATACTAAGGCTGCCACTTTACCTCCTATGGTACCTGATGCTAATCCTCTGTCCCTTTGTTGCATCGCAAATTGGATCACCTCTGGCTCAGTGATGGGAAAACCAACCCCCCATCCTTTTGAAAGCCGAAAATCCTGAAATTCCCTAAATGCCCTACCGTATGAGGCCTGGGTTCTCGGGGCCAACGATCCCTGTATGATGGCCTGTGCTGTTATTCCCCAAGACTCCATAAACCTGGCGGCAGGGGGTCAGGGACCAGACTGGCCTCCAGTGCCAACTCTCGGAATCGGGCTATCTGGAATCGAGAAAGGGCATCAGCTATGCCATTGTCGATACCAGGTACGTGTCTAGCCGTAAACAAAATGTTCGCCTTCAGGCAGGCTAGTACTAATACACGTACCAAGCCCATGACCTGTGGGGATCTGGATGACAAGGTGTTAACTACGTGGACGACCGCTAGGTTGTCGCACCAGAATAGGACAGAACGGTTTGCAAACCGTTCTGTCCAGACCAAAACTGCCACGACGATCGGGAACAGCTCTAAGAATGTTAAATCACGGCTCACCCCTTGCTGATGCCATGCAAGGGGCCACCGAGCTGCACACCATCGGGTTTTAAAGTAAACCCCAAAGCCCGATCTCCCTGCAGTGTCGGACTGCACTTGTAGGTCCGGTCCTAGTAATAGTCTAGTCCTCCAAAAGCTGACCCCATTATATTCAGTTAGGAATTCTAGCCATGTGTTTAAGTCTTTTCTCATTTCGCTTGTCACCTGTATCCTGTGGTGTGGTGCTATTGTCCCTCGTAGTTTCTCATATAAGCGGGCTAAGAAGGCTCTGCCGGGCACCACCACCCGGCAAGCAAAGTTAAGGCTGCCTACCAGGGACTGGAGGGCCAGCACAGTGATCTTTTTTGTGGCCAGACAGTCCTGAATCTTGACTCTAATGTCCTCAATTTTGTTTGCCGGCAGACTAGACTGCTCCATTACTGTGTCCAACTCGATACCCAAATACGTAAGTCTGGTACTGGGGCCCTCGGTCTTTTCAGGAGCCAGTGGTACACCGAGGTCTGCCGCTACCTCCTGAAAGAGGCGCAAGGCCGCTGCACATTCCCCTAATTCGGGGCTTCCTATTATGAGGAAGTCATCGAGATATTTTGTGATCTCTCCTTTCTTCCACCTTTGTTTAAATACCCATTCTATCATGCTGCTGAATCTTTCGAAAACTGAACAAGAAATGGAGCAGCCCATCGGCATGGCCCGATCGAAATAATACTGTCCCTCATATTGAAAGCCTAGTAAATGAAAACTTTCGGGGTGTACGGGCAGCAATCGAAAAGCAGATTTCACATCGCATTTCGCCATCCATGCCCCTCGTCCCATCTTTCTAGCCTTATTCACCGCCACATCAAAAGAGGCGTATTTAATTGTGGCGAGTTCCTTTGGAATGGCGTCATTCACAGATCTGCCTCTCGGATGGGACAAGTGATGGATCAGGCGAAATTCCCCTAATGCCTTTTTTGGGACAACACCAAGGGGAGATATGAACAAATTTGGTATGGGGTGTGTGTTCGAAAGGGCCTGCTACCCTTCCCTCCTTCACTTCCTTCTCTATTTTGCTTTTTACTATATGTTCCATCCCAATTGTGGATTTCAAATTACAGGCTGATACAACGGGGTTCACTTGTGTAGCAGGTATCCTAAATCCGTTTCTGAAACCTTCCACTATGTATGAAACCTCTTGGCGGTTGGGGTGTAGGCACAGGGTACGTTCGAGTCGGTCAATTCTGACTGGTGTTGGCCCCCTGCATTGATCGGGCGTTACCTGTCTGCCCTGGGGCTCCCTTGCTAAAGCTACCTCCCTGTGGGAACTTTCCTTTATCATTCCTCTGCTTGAGCTTAAAGCAGTTGGTAACTGGGTGTCCCCCCCCACATTGAACACCTGTGCCGGAATTTGCATGAACTCCTATTACATCTACCCCCCCGTCTGTATTCCCAGCAGTATCCTTGGGTACCTTGGGTGTTCTTTCCTTCGCCACGAAAAAACTCGTTAGCAGTCGCTACTCCCCCTTTTACTAATGCATGCCCGCTCTCTGACAATGGTACTCTGGTTGCATCCACCATGCATTCTAACCATAAATCTATTGCATGGGTATCCCAGCGCAAACCCGGGTTCAAGGCGGCCCTGTGCCTAAAAGCCTCATTGTATCTTAACCATGCCCCCGGGGGACCCGTTATGTATGCTCTACGGACTATGTCCACATACTTGTGGAGCTCCAATCCCCGCTCAGGGGCAGACTGTAACACCACTCCCATATATACGACGAACGCTGATGTCCAGTTTGTCCAGTTCCTATCCGACTTAGGGCAATGGAACTTCTCTTTATCCTTTTCCTCCTCTCTCTCGGTGTGATCCAGTATGGGGTCACTAAACATCAGGGCGTATACGTCCACGTATTCACCCTTCCATATCTTTTCTTTCATTGCCGGCAGCAAATGTTCACCAAAAGGGGCCCCTACATTACAGTGGGCACCTCCTGGCGGAAGTGGGGGGCGGCTATGGGGGGCGGCGACTGCAACTGCCCTTTCTGTCCCTGTCAGGCGCCGCCGCCTGCCCCGCAGATCCCTAACCCGGCAGGGGCCCCAGAGCGGAAGTTCGCAGCACGGGCTGGGGGACACGCCCCCCGNTCTGTCGGTTCCCTCGGCTCGCGTGTTCCTCCTCTGCCTTTTTGTAACTCCTTTTCCAACTCCTGCACTCTTCGCCATAATTCTTCGTATGTGGGCTGTCCTCCTAGCCTGGAGTCTTCCCTCCGTCTCCTCTGCGCTGTCGGTGAATCCTCCTGCTCAGACAAAGGAGCAACTCCCTCCCCTCCACGCGCTCCATGCCAGCCTACTCCAGACCCTTGTGGCTGAGCTCTATGCGTGGGTTGGGTATTGCCCCTCAACTGGTGTTGTACTAATCCAGGAACCCCCTGGGGGTCACCCACCCCGGCCTCATTTCTACACTGGGCCTCATGGGCCCCTGCTGCATAAATGGCCTCAAGCAACGGGCCCAAGCTCGAGGTCTGGCCATCCCCCCCTTGCCCTTCTCCTTGAGGTCTTCCCCCCAGTGTTTGCTGGGGGGGGGGATGGGGCAGGTAGCTCCCCCTGCCAGCCCTGTCCTTCCCCGCGTGGGCCTGGGGTTGTGGGGCTGGGCTCTGCACCCCCATCTTCTTCCCTATAACGCCTGGGGGGTATGATGACCCTCCCCCCCTTCTGATGTTTTGGCCCTCCGGAGGGATCTCTTGGGGGCATTCTCTTGTTGGGGCCTGTTCCAATGCTATGCCCCCCCCCCCACTCGCCTCCTCTATAATTCCCACTCCTCTGGGGCTTTCTCCCTCACTTCTCCCTTGGTCCCTCTCTCTTATCTGTGCTTCGCATCGCTGGAGCCTCTCCGTGATCTCCCCTGGGATGGGGAACTCAGCTGGGCTGCTTCCATGACTTTCAACCCTGCTCCTTTCTCTGGCGGGGCGGCCGCTACCCCCAGAGCTTCTCTTCTTTCCCCCATCCTCTTTTCTCTTGCTCTTACCCATCTTGTTCTCTCCTAACTAGTGCTTGAAGCAGTAGCCTAATGCCTCTGCTGCTGCTTCTTTGATCTCTTCACCCGATCTGCCGCTCCCACGCGGCTCCAGGGGATCCTCCCTTCTAAAGGGGAGGAGCCCCAGACCCCGCGCTGCGCAGTGCGCCTGCATGTCAGGCGGTTGCTTAGCAACCCATCAGAGAGAGCCTTGCTAACCGGGCTCTCTCAAACGGCCAGGCTGTTCCTTTCCCGCGCCTCTCTTCAGGGGAAGGAGGGAGCCCGACAATGGCCCGTCACCGCCATTTTGGTGGCAACGGGGGCAAGGCATTATAAGATTGATCTGCTTCAATCCACTGAGGCCGCTTTTGGCCGCTGGATTTTGCAGGGGGTACTAGGGTCTCCGTAATCCTAGCTTCCCTCCTTGCCGAATAGACATACAGTTTTTTACCTACCTAGGTCCGAATAAACGGACTGAAGGCTATAGAAAGGGCAATTGGAATTCTTACCTGTGAATTGCCCTTCTGTAGCCTTCCAGGGAGGTTATTCAGCCCACCCCGGGGTTGTTTAAGTTAATTGGTTTGGTACTTTGTGCACCGTCCCTTTGCCGTGGGTGTGGGGGTGGGTTGTTCTAACATTCAAACCCCGAGTTCGGGAATAGTTTGTTCTTTGTATTTTTCAGATTCAGATCTTCACCTTTGGTACACCTGGGAAAGCGAGGGCGCAATCTCTCTACGCATGCCCTGTTGAAAGTCTATGCTGCCTCCTAGTGGACAGGAGGGAGATCGCTCCCTAGGTCCGAATAACCTCCCTGGAAGGCTACAGAAGGGCAATTCACAGGTAAGAATCTCAACTGCTCTGCCCTATTTATATAGCACTTCCAGTGTTGTTCCTACAAGCTCCCAGACCAAGAAAAACAAAACATAGAAAAGTCCTTAAAAATCCTGAGATTGACAGTAACGTCAGATTACTCAACAGAGGGGACAAAATTCAAAAGGGCTACCCACGGGGCGGGGGGTGGGGGACAACACAATTTTTAACTTTTGGAAACACTATAAAACTACACAAGGCTACATGAAAAGCAAGAACTTTGAAGATTTCAAACTGCTGCAAGAAAATTAGGGATTCAGTGCACCCTTCTCCACCATGGTGGCCACTTCCAGTGCTGCTATCAGTGCCACACTGGGGCATGCCCCCATTGCTGGCCTCCCCTCAGAGATCCTGCCACTGCCCCCATGGATCTTGAATGCCTGAATGGGTTTCACCAGCAGCCAGCCCCGCAGACATGGAACACAAGGGCCCGACTATCTGTGCACATCCAGGAACAACCAGATCATGGTTTGCGCCCCCACCCCCAACCTCTCCTCCCCAGAACGGAAGCCATGTTTGTGAATGGCATTACCTGACTGCCATGGTGTTACCTGAGGGCTTATGGCTGAATACCCTATACCCCCGGCTCTCCTCTGGTGCATGTACTTACTGTTCCCTTTAGGATCCGGATCCTCTGTCCCCACCGCCAGTTCTTCTGGGGCTGAGTGCTGGGTCGAGGGGACAGGTGATGACAGTCCCAAGGGTGGTGTCCAATTCCTCTGAGTCGGAGGCTGGCTGGGGGTATGGCTGGAAACGGTGGTCTGTGTCCCTGAGGGGCCAGTCTCCTCCTCATGGGGGGCGGGGACCACTGCTGGAATCAGTGGTGCTTCAGGGGCTGGCACTGATGGAGGGACGTCCACTTGGCAAAACCGGTGCCAGCAATCTGTGGGGTCATGATGGAATGATCAATACATAGGAAGCATTCAAGGAGGTCCCTGTAATGCTGGGTTTGTTACCCACACCTGGTCTTAAGGTTGTTATCCTTGAAGCCCCTCTGCCAATCCTTGGCTTGCTCCCAGCACTGATTCATTTCCTGGTGGCACTGGCTCATTTCCTGGTGGTATCCAAATTCTGCCATCCAGGTGGCAAGCCGCTGAAACACCCACTCATCCTGGTGTATTAAATGCAGGTTATATTGCACCCAGTTGTCCCCCCCAGAGGCTGATGAAGGCCTGGGTCTCCTTGTCACTCCTCTGGCAGGTGGCTGGGGGGACCTTCTCCCAGCATAGCTGGGGCAGCAGTGCTGGTGGATGTCTGTGAACAGGGTGATAGAGATGCACCGCATACAACTTGTACCTGCTGTAGGATGGCTACTGTGCCCCACTCCACCTCTAGGGTAAGCTGACTTACTGGACCGGCTTGTCCCTCCTCCTGCTCCACGTCTCCTTCTTGGGCGCTTCTGGTGGTGGTGGTGGTGTGGCTGGGCAGTGGGTAGGATTTAGTCTGGAGACAGGGAATGCCCAATGCGGTGTTGCTTTTGCCTCCGGTTCCCTTTAAAGGTGCAAGGCCTGTCTCGTGGGGAGGAGTTGGGAGATGCGAGAAATGGGGATATGGTATTGGGTGGGTTTTATTTTATTTGACAGGCTTATATCCCACCCCTCCTGCTAAAGCAGCTCGGGGCAGATAACAAGACATTTAAAAAAACAACCCACCATGAATAAAATATCATAAAACACAACAATAAATAAAATATAAAATAAATAATAAAACAATTCAGTTAAATGGAAGCATCAGGAAGAACCCCAAAACCTTTCCTACCCTAGCCCAGTCCCCCACCCCTCATCCGTCTCTCTCACCAAAAGCCTGGGGGAACAGCCAGGTCTTGGTCTTGCATTGATGTTGAAAGGAGGAGACAAAAACAAAATCTTTTTGTATTGGAGTAAATTTGTTTGTGGACCCTAGATTTTTGTAATATGTATGAGAAATGTATAGACAATTGATTACTGGAATTAGGTTAATTGGCCTGGACTGTAGTAATAACATATGTGGTCTTTGTATGGGGAATTTAGAATTTTATTCTTTCCCTTTTATGGATTTTATCAATTTTTATAATGATTTTGAATAAATTAAAAAATGGGGAAAAAAGAAAGGAGTGGTCCGGGGCCACCAGGGCCTCCACTGGGAGGGAATTCCACAGCGGCCACCGAGAACACCCTCTCCATAGTCGTCCCCTGGGATACCCGGGGGACTTTGAGAAGGGCGCTCCCGGCCAACCGCAGGTGTCGATCCAGAACCCGAAGAGCGAGGTGGTCCTGCAAATAGATGGGATCCAGGCCATATAGGGCTTTATAGGTAAGCACCAACACCTTGGATCGGACTCGGAAACTATGGGCAGCCAGTGCAGAGAATGGAGCACTGGTGGTGTCACGGCTCCGGGGTGAAGAGCCAGGGAAGGGGGAAAGAGAAGGGTCAATATAGGAATAGGGGAAGTTCCACAGATGGAATAGGAAACCTCTCAGCTGTTCCCTGCTACCAGGGGATGGAGGTCTCAGCACAAGAGTTGAAAAACCCAGACTATGAGGGCTTACAGATCATCATCAAAGTCACAAGGCAGGAACAAGGATTCAGATGGGGAGCAAGGACCATGGGGCAAGGAGCGAGCGTTCAGGGTAGGGAGCCAGATAGAAGGACCAAACAGAGGGCAGGGGACAAAAGACAAAAAAAAACCCAAAACTATGAGCAAGGGAATCCAAACTATATATAGAAGGACAAGACAAGGAACAGGGAGTGAAGAGGGGAAGCAGGGACCAAAGGAGTCCAGGTTGAGAGCAAGAATGGGAACAGGGGAACTAGACAGGTACAACTATAGGAACAGGAGCAAGGAACAACAGACCAAGGCTAGAAGCAAGGGAGACACAGGGATCAGAGCTAGAGCACAGGGGCCAAGAGAGCCAAGCGGATAACGAGAGCAGAGAGCAAGGAAGTCACAGGAATCAGAGCACAAGGACCAAGAGAGCCAAGCAGGGAACAAGAGCAGGAAGCACAACTAGGCAGTATTTATTTAATCAATTTATACCCCGTCCCTCCTGTAAAAACAGCTCGGGGCGGCTAACAATTTTAAAAGAGTAAAAATACAATAATACAAATATAAAACAATCATAATAATATAAACAATTTAAAACAGGGTTAGGATAACTAAAAAAATAAATAAATAAGGGTAGGGTAGAGATAAAAACTCTAAACCCCCCTCCCCAAAGGCCTGGGTGAACAGCCAGGTTTTACAAGCCCGTTGGAATGTTAAAAGGCTTGGGGCCAGGCGAGCTTCCTCCAGGAGGGAGTTCCAAAGACGCGGCCTGGCCACCGAGAATGCCCTCTCCATTGTGGCCCCCCGCTTAACACGGGGGACCTCCCAGAAGGCACCCCCAGCAGACCAAAGGAGCCGTTCTGGGCAGGGACGGCCTTACCACGGGGTGGCTAGGGGCGGCCGCCCAGGGCCCTGCTCCTGCAGGGGCCCACACCCAGCTCCCAGCCCGAACCCTGCAGTAAGGCCGGCCCTGAGCGCGGGGCCCTCAGGAGCCGGCTCACACTTCTGACAGGCAGCGGAGGGGGGCCCAGCAGGAGTGAGGGAGAAGTGGAGGCTCCGCCTCTCCCAAACTCCATGCCCCCCCTCCACTGCCTGTCACAGTCGGCTAGGGAAAAAGAAGAAGAGAGCGGCAGAGGCCCCGCCTCCCCCTCATTTCCCCTGGCCGAAAGTAAACTGCCCCCTCGGCTGCCTGGCTCAGTCTGTAACAGACTGAGCCAGGCAGCGGAGGGGGCCCGGCCAAGTTCCAGCATCGTGATGTGATCTCCCTCACTTCCGCCGGAAGTGAGGGAGAAGCAGAGGCCCCACCTCTCCCTCACAACGCTGGCCCCCTGACACTGGGATAGCAACGAGACAGCAGGGTCTGGGTCAGCTGAAAAAGAGAGGTACAGCTGAGTATCATCAGCATATTGGTGACATTGCACTCCGAACCCTCTCACGACCTCCCCCAAGGGCTGCATGTATACATTAAATAATAATAGAGACAGAATGGTGTTGGAAAACAGCTCCAGATGACATCACCTTTTGCACCAACAAACCCTAATGACCACTAGGGGCATTTGGGAGTAGAGATAGTGAGTTACTGTGAGTGTCACTTTAACCTTTCCTGATCTCTGCTTCTAAGCCCCCTCCCAGGTGGGATGTGCCCAGGAAGCTCCACTGGACTTCCTCCTTCTTCCTGACCTTTTGCCATTCCTATCTTTTCTCTCTGACCTTCAACATGTCCGGCCACCATGCTGGTGGCAGCTAGCTAGTAAGACCTAGGGATAGGCCTTTCCTATCACAACGTACTTCTCAATAAAGTAGATTATTTTAATCTAGAAACAATCTCCAAGGTGTTGATTACTACTAAGCTGTTGCTACTAACAATTCAAGCTGCTTTTGTTTTTTT
>QEPC01012908.1:1248608-1285629 GCA_003113815.1 Sphenodon punctatus | reverse complement strand
TGCTTCCAGGGTATTGGGTAACCTGCCAACATCCCTGTGGTGGGTTCCACCCTTGGCTCCGGACCCTGACCTCGATGATGAGTCGTGTACCTTCTTAGCCCAGGGTGCCTGGTAACGCTGCTGAGTACCTAATCTCTCGGGTGCAAGAGAGCGACTGAGAGGTTTCAGAGGGTCGCCTTGGGGCCACCCTTTTCCCCCCCGGTGTCCAGGCCTAGATTCCTCCCTCTTTGTTTCCCTCTCCCCCGTTCCGTCCCCTGGAACCTGGTAATTCTGGCCTTCCTTGTCCCTCCTTGGTTTCCCCCACGGCTCCGTACCCCGGAGCCTGACAAAAAGGTTCTTAGAGGCTGATTTGGCCGCGGCTTCAGCCCTTCGCAAGTGCTGCCATCGGCCCGTCTTATAGAATGTCAGCCCCAGATATTTAAAGCTTTTGACTTGATCGATGGTCTGTCCTCCTACCTGCCACATATACTGGAGCCGCCTACTTGAAAAGACTATCACCTTAGATTTTGAAAGGTTGATGGCCAGCTTTTTCCTCCTGCAAAACTCCTTAAAGGCCTCCATCTGCCTGGTCAAGCCTATGCGGGTTTGCGACAGCAGTGCCACATCGTCTGCATACAATAATGCCCCCACCACTCTTATTGACAGCTTGGGGGGAAAGAACCTCTGCTCAGCCATAATATCTACAACCCCATTAATATAGATGTTAAATAAGGTGGGCGCTAACACACAGCCCTGGGGTACCCCAGTCCGCACTCGTATTGGCGTTGTTAAATGCCCTTGCAAATTAAAGCATATGCTCACTGAAGCGTTGGCATATAAGGATTTAATTAAAAACAGAAGTCTTTTATCTATATGCAGATCCAGCAGCATCTCCCAGAGGGTAGGTTTATCCACCGAGTCAAAAGCTGCCCTTAAATCAAGAAAGGCGACAAAAAGCGCCTTACACTTTTGAGCGTATTTGGTGATAAGGTACTGCAGCATGAAACATAACTCGGTGGTAGACCTACCCTCCTGGAAACCCGCTTGCTCCGGGGCGAGAATCTTCCTTTCTTGGATCCAGTTACCCAATCTCTCTGCCAGGAGGCGTCCATACAATTTACCCATCGCGCTCAGTAGACTGACGGGTCTATAGTTCGCCGGAGAATGTCTGAGGCCTTTCTTAAATATAGGTGTTATTACGGCCCTACTCCAGCCCTTGGGTATCATCCCTGTGCTATTAATGGCCATAAATAATGAAGCCAGGGCCGGATACCACCAGTCCCTTTGTTCTCTAATAAATTCTACCTGTATCAGGTCTAGCCCTGGCGCCTTGTTATTTTTACACCTGTCCACCACCCTTTCTATGTCAGCCTCCACAATCGGTAACCAATCCGGACTCTCCTGTAGGGAAGGAGACTCCTCCCCCAGGTGGGGCTCCCCTGATCCTACTCTGTACACTTGTTCATAATACGTCACCCATGCCTGAGAGGGGATTAAAAATAAAGGCACTCTCCATTCTCTCCCAGTGGAGGCGTTCACCAGTTGCCAGTAACGTCTAGAATCATGCCCTTCGGCAGCTTCTATCAGGTTAGCCCATCTATCACGGTCGTATTTCTGCTTTTTCCTGCGAATTAGCTGCCTGTAGCTCGTCCTGAGCTGGACATATTCTGGTGGTGGACTCAGCAAGTGAGCCCTCCTATACTCCTTATGCATAGATATCAACTGGACCTTGGTCCTCCGGCATTCTCTATCATACCATGGTTTGCCGAGGCCAGTCCCGGCTTTTGGTTTGTCATGGAAACTTGTTTTAATATATTCCTGAAACCGAGCTCCCAGCTGATTGTAAAATTCCACAGCTTTAACCGGGCTGGTTTCTGCCATCAGGTGCACCCTAAGGGCAGTGACCTCCGGTGTCCTTAAAGAAGATGCCAGTGCTGATGCTATATCCTTGCCCCATTTTACTGGCCTGTAGGTTTCCGGGCAAGCCTCGTTGCCCGAAGTTTGCGGGGGATCCTGTCCCTGTTCCAGGTCTGGGTCAGCTCCCTCCCCTCCCACAAACAGAGTCAAATATAGTGGCAGGTGGTCTCCCATTACCCCATCCCTGACCCTAAAGTCTATGATATCCGCAACTACTGAGCCAGAGACCGCAATGTAGTCAATCACACTGCAGCTTGCGGCCCCCAGGTAAGTAAATTCTCTGTCCAAGTCACTTACGGCCGTCCTGTTTAAAATATATAGGTTTTCCTCATATATCAATTTCCCCAGCCGGATACCTGCGGAATTGATTCGCTGGTCCTTTGACCTCCTCAAATTGAGCCTGCCTGTCAGGGAGTAATCAGGGCATAGACAGTATGGCTCCAGTGCGTTATAGTTCGGCCCCAGCTGGGCATTGAAATCCCCAGTCAGGATGACCATCCCCTCTGGGTATTGGTTTCCTAGCCCGGTAATCAACTCCTGCAGCAAATTCCACATAGATGGATTATATGAGCCGGCGTTGGTGGGAGGTACATAAGCTGCTACCACCACCAAGGTGCAACTATCCAGTTTTATCACCACCCCCACAGCCACTGGAGAAGCTGCAACCTCTGTAAGCTCCTTGGCCTTAAGTTTGTCTGCAACCAAGCATCCCACTCCCCCACAAGGGCAGCCTCTGGACTTAAAGTTGACTGCCGGAATACTGAACGTCCTAAATCCCTCCAGCTTCAGAGGTTCTTTTGCCCATGTCTCCTGGACTAATATGATGTGGGCTTCTTTTAAGGTCTGCGCAAACTCGGCGTTACCCAAGTGTCTGCGCCACCCTGCCACGTTCCAGGAGCAGGCCGTTATCTCTCTTACCCCTGAGCACTCTTGATGTCAAGCGACCTCCTCTGAGGATGGGTTCTGTCCCAGGTTCCCATCCGGGTTGTTACTTGCCCTATCCTCCTCTCCCCCCTCGGCCCCAACTGCCTGATCTACCAGCAGGGCAGCACCCTCACCTCCTGTATTGATCCGTTCTTTACAGTAGCTAGGACTAGTTACACTGGGGCCTTTTGGGTAATTTCCTGCAACCCCTGGTTCTAGCATAACTTCCTCCCCTGATGCCCCACCGGCACCAGGGTCGCCACCTGCCAGGTTCAGCAGCCTGATCTCAATGGGGATAGTTCCAGCCGGCATGGTAGAGTTAATAGCTGTGGCTACCGGCTTAAGACTACCCCCATTCAGAGGGGCTGAAGATTCCCTTTGAGCCAATGACCCCCCTGCTTTTCTGGGTAGTAATGGAATGATGGCCGTAGTCTCAAATACTCTTCCTACATAAATCCCCCAACTTGCAAACAGCTTGATATGGCTAAATAAATACTCGGGCACCACCCTAGTGCATAAATAAATTACCAGCCTTTGGGTCTGCTGAATCCTCTGGAGTAGGGTATAATGGCAAATATAATTATGTGGCAAATAATGCCCCAATATGGCCTCCAGGTTTGCGCTTATGTTTCCTTTAGTATCCCATGGAATGTATCTGCCGCACGGCAGCGGTACAACTCTTAAGGATAAGGCTGTGGAACTTACCCTTAAGTTCCCTAGGGAGCTCCTTCTCCTCCCTCCCACCTCCCCCTGTTCTATCAGGGGGAAATTACCCCGCTCCCTGGAGTCCGGGTTATCCCACCCTGGTCCACGTTTAACCGCCCGCAAGGTTTGTTAATTGACCCCCTTCCCTCCTCCCCACTTAATACTACCTCAGGAGGGGGGGAGGCGTCTCCCCATGGCCCTGTGTCTGCAGCCTCACATGTCTGGGAGGCCATGGACACCCTTCCTTCCTCCTCCCTCCTTCCCCTTTCCAAATCCTTCTGTACCAGGGCGGCAAGGTTAGCCAACATAACCTGGTGCTCAAACAGTTGAGTATTGATCTTTTCTAGCTGCCCATATAGCTTCTGAATCCACTGTCCTATCAGCAAACATTGGGTCCCCATTAAGTCAAACCCAAGATCGCTTGGGGCTGTCATCGAATCACCACGAGGGAGATCGCCTCCTTCCCCCAAGAAGTCCCCCAGTGGAGCTGGTACATCATCCAGTATCAGGGGCTGAGCCCTCGTGGGTACCCCTGAGGTCTCACCAGGTACATCCTCTTCCGGCCTTTGGGTCAGCTGCCCTTCCCCCCGTCTGAAAAGGAAGCTTGCCCTTGGTCATCTCCGATAAGATATTTGTCAAGCTTCAACTGTTTGGCTATGGAACGAGCCCTAGTCTCCATTCCCTGCTTCCTCCTTCTCTTTGGCATGATGTTTTAGATGAAAAATTACCTAATAGTTTCGTGACCAGTAGCCACTAACCAGAATAGAAGGGGATGAATAGATGTGCCTTGTGCCTGGGCCACGCCTAAGGTCGCACGCAACGTTGCGCGACGCCCCTGGTGTGTGCCTCTGGCACCGCAGCCACCTCTAACTATTTCTTGCGTTGCGTGGGGCACTGCACCTCCCCCCAGCTGCGGGTGATTGTTCTTTTAAGTAATCAGCGGGGCGTCCCTGGCGGTGATAGCTGGTACGCTCCTCGTCCAGGTGGGCTCCCAGAGACCCTCAAGCGGGAACTAACAGGACGTCTAAAGCGGGGCAGCAGCTCCCACTTAAGCACAAGGCCCCCCTGGCTGGCCCGTTCTCCCCGCTACCTCCCTTTCCCACACCTAAAAGGATCAAACACGATCTGGGGAGAAGAGCCTATTCCCCACCTGTACTAACTCTAACAGGTCAATTCCACAGACACCCCAGTTCCACTGATTCCAGACCTCACCGGGAGGCTTCCTCTGTTCACCTAACTTAGAGGGTTCTCCCCGGTCCACTCCCCACACCAGCAAGCATTGGGGGACAAGTCTGCGTCCGAGCTGCGTCAGCCCCTCTGGCCCTACAGCGGGCGAATGCTTGCAAATAAAGCCCGCTGGGCAGCCCGCCGGCATGATGGTCCAGGCTCCAACCCGGCAGCAGCCACGACAGGATGTTCGATGGCGGGGCGAGCCCTGTAAAGCTCCGTCCACTCTCCTAGGCTCTCAAAAGGGCTTGCAGGTGTCAAGTACGTCAGGTACGTAGATCAAGAGGGCGAGCACCAGAGCCGGGTCTGCCCCACCAACGGCCGACAACCTTAGGTGTCGCCCTTCGGCTGGTGCCCAAGTGGGCCCCGGCCTCTGGGTAAGTACCTGTAGGCAGAAGAGGGTTGGCCAATAAGGGCTAGGCAAGTTCCAGCCCCAGACTACTCCCAGCTGCTCCTTCCCCAACTGCTAAAGGGGCATGCTCAAGGGGGCCCCAGCCTCTGGGTAAGTACCTGTAGGCAGAAGAGGGTTGGCCAATAAGGGCTAGGCAAGTTACAGCCCCAGACTACGCCCAGCTGCTCCTTCCCCAACTGCTAAAGGGGCACCAACAGCATAAAATATGAGCAAATGAATGCTATGAAGCTGGGGTAGAATCTCTCAAAGGTCCAAAACCGAAAGGGGGGGGGAATACCCCTTTTAATACCCTTCCTCTCTGCCCTTTGTTTTTCTGGACACTTCAAGTGGATACGGCTGTAATCCATATATATCCCTGATGTGTTTCAGCATATAAGGAAAGGCTTGTCCTTTTTCTGGTTAGTTCCCAGGGCTGTTAAGCATTGTGGAGCCACAAGGCTGTGGAGGTAAGACCAAGCAGTTCCTTTGTGGGGCCAGTTTCCCAGAGGGGTAGGTGCTGCTGGTTAGTTCATTGAAATATTTTGTTTATAGGCCTATTTAAGGATTTCATTTTTGTTTATTTTATTTCTCCACAGTCATTGCAAGCCGTTTAATATAGATGTTTTTCAACATTGTCAAGTGCCTATTGGGATTGCATTAGCTAACAGGAGCTATTTCCTGATTTTTGACTGCAAAGTGGGTAAAGTTTCCTCTCTTTATTTCATTGGGACTGTTGTACCACTATCAATGGACTAAGTGCTTTTGACCCTTGATTTTAAGTGCTCTGCAGGTTGTTATTCATGTTTCCTGATAAGTGTCATCTTAGACATTGCCTGCCCACCATTAATCATCCTTGCAGTTAACTTATGATATTGGTGTTTGCGTTTATGATCCATGTGTTTATCTTGATGCATCTCCATCTCACGTATATCTGTCCTTATATTCTTGATGTTTTTGTTGATTACATGTTGTTGGTCCATTAATAATGGACCAAGTGCTTTTGACCCTTGATCTTAAGTGCTCTGCAGGTTAGGTCATTCATGTTTTCTGAAAAGTGTTGTCTCAGACATTGCCTGCCCGCTATTAATCATCTTTACAGTTAGCTTATGATATTGGAGTTTACATTTATGAGCCATGTGTTTTATTTTGATATATTTCCATATATTTGTATTATTTGTCCTTGTATTCTTGATGTTTTGTTGATTACATGTTATTTTTCTGCTGCTTCATAGAGATTTGTATGTGAAAACTTGGGAATTTGTTTGTATTTTATGCATTGATGTTCATTATTCTGTTTATTTCAGATTCATCTCTACACCCCTGAAGAAAGGTTTCTTCGTACCCGAAGCGCGTCAAGCTGTAGATTGTTTTTATGATTGTATTGCAGTTTTTACAATATTCATTTGCTTTTTCTTGGTTTATGATATAAATATTTTTTATATTTATCCATGTTCCACACAGCATCTTTGTTTGCTGTAGAATCTCTCACCCCCGAAGAGGCTCATAGAATCACTTCATTAAAAGCTACGTTAAACTAATATTTACAGCCCATTCACCTGTTTATGTACTCAGATGCGATCCATATTCTTTCAACACATCTGAGAAAACAGGCGCGAGCCTTAGTCCTGAGCAGATCAACTGCTTCTAAAAGGCCAATCAATTTATCCTCCACGGGCAATGAAAAATTCAAAAACAGAGGTGTATTCCATATATCCCTTAAGTCGTTATACCTTGGGCAATAATATAAAATATGTCAAAGTCTCAATTTAACCCATAAAACAAATACATAGTCTATCCTGATAGGAAACGCCCTCTCTTCTCCCCTTTACTATCGCTGTTTCCAGAAGGTTAAAGCGAAGGAGGGTGATCAATCTCCTCAGCTTTGGATCTGGAAGTTGCAATAAATACTCCAAAGCACAACTGAACTTAACTGAAGCTTAAAGAGGGGCAATTCTAGAAGCCACAATGGCTTGTAAATCTGAGCTCTCATCAAAATCTCTCAGTTTCTGCTTGAGCTCTAACCCATCCACAACATACTCACCACCGTTTAAACCAAAAGGAAGAGAGAACGCATCAGCAAGGCTCTGAATGGCCCTCCACCATTTATATTGCATGGCCCCCTGATGCGTCCTTTCTTCCAAACAGCACTGAAGTGCCAACGGGAATGATTTCCCTTGCACAAGTTTATTGGCAAACCGCAGAGGCCTTAAATTACATTTGGACTGAATCGAAGGGAGGCCTGTTTCAAGCCTGAGCATAGGGAGAGGAGTTGCTATCGGGGCACGTAAAATGCTTCTCAAAGTTGTTTTGAATAAGTTCCCACCAGCGAGCATATCCATAGAATGTTATTTCAGTCCCATACAAAAGCTGGGGGAGTACTTTAGCTCTGAAGACTTCTACCACTAGGTCCAGAACGGCTGCAGGGGTGGAACGGTGCAATTTAAAAATCCCCACAAGAGATTGGGCCGCCTTAGTAACCCAAGCTTCTTGGTTAGCCCTCCAAGACTGAGCCGTAGAGAATGTGATCCCTAAATAGGGTAACCTGTGACAGTTTGCACGAGCCAACTGTCCATCTATATTTTACACGAGCTGTGCCAAAGCTCATGATCTTAGATTTATTGGTGTTCACCCTCATACGAGATTGAACACAAAACGAAGCAAGGGCATCCAAACACTGTTGAAGGCCCTGCTTCGTTTGAGATATCAGGACCACATCATCAGCGTATAGGAGTTGATATGGATTTATCCCCTAACATCAGGGGGGTGGGGGTGGCACTTATCTACTAAGTGTGCCAAAATAAAACAATTATCCAGCGTTGAACACCCCGCTCTAAAACCAGCTTGCTCCTCCGCCAGTAGGGAGTAAGTTTGTACCCATTCCTCAAGCGATGCTAAAAGCACTCGTGTACAGTTTACTAGGAATGGGGAGGAGACTAATGGCCTATAGCAGGTTGGCTCGCTGGGATTTCCCTTTTTAAAGATCGGTATAATAACGGCCACTGCCCACTGTATTGGGGGCATACCTGTTATATTTATAGCCGTAAAGAATTTAGCCAGCACAGGGACCCACCAAGCAAGGTTATCTTTAAATAACTCGGGGGGGAGAAATACCATCTACGCCCAGTGCTTTACCTGGCCGCAATTTACAAATGGCCTCATAAACCTGGCTTTCCCTAACATTGAGCAAATAAGGAGGGGCGATCAAGCTCGCCCGAGTCTGAACCAAGAGGCAAGGTCCAATTATGAATCTCGCCAGGAATGTCATGATATAAATCGGCATAAAAAGTCACCCAGTCCTCATCACTGATATGGCCTACTCTGGGTTCTGTAGTTTTGGATTGCGAAACATTAAAAAGCCTCCAAAATCCAGTTATATCCTGGGTTTTTGCCGCCACCTGGAGCTTAGCCCAGATCTGAGCAAACCCGGATGCCTTCTTAATCCGGAGCAAAGCAAAATACTCCGCCTCCTTAATGAAACATACGAATCCCCGTCAGCTGCCAAATGGTACCTGGCCCATCTTTTCCTAGCTCTAAGTAGGGCCGCCTTTGCTGTCCTGTATTCTTGATCGTACCAAGGACTTCTATTACGATGGGACTTGTCCCTGCTAACTAAGGATCTCTTAGTCAGAAGGGGAAAAAGGATTCTATGATGGAATTCATTAAGAAAAAAAACCTCATCGTGTTCCTCAACCCCCAACAGGGAGTCGCGCACAGCTAGAAGATCCAAGGAATATAAAGACTGCATTACCTGAGCTGATAACAATGGTGTCCATTTTATGGGCACATAAGTTACCAGAGGAGGAGTCAGAATCAGACAGCTCCAGCCTCCCACTTTCCCTTCCAAAGCTAGCTGTAAGGGATAATGGTTACCTTCAGGCCTAACCAGTACTTCAAAATCCCTAACATGGGGAAAGGAGGCAGCGGAGATAAGAACATAGTCTACAACGCTGGCACTCAAGATCGAATCGTAGGTGAACTGGACAATCCGAAGGAATCCTGCCATTAATAATTAGAAGGCCCTGACTAGAAACTAACTGCCCCAATTTCTTTCCGTGGGCATTGAGAAATGAATCCAGGGAGCCCCAGGAGGGAATCTTAAGAAAGGACTGAAGATGGGGGTCCATATCATCCATGGTTTGGTTACCAGTGAGTGCGTTAAAGTCCTCCATTAAAACTAAAACATTTTTGGGATAATCTTGTGAGATCTGTTCCAAAGTTTTTCCGAAACTCATCCCAAAAAGAGCCTAATTAAAAGGGGAAGACTCGGGGGGGAACATAAACGTTTATAACCAAGAGGTCGAGATCCCTGGAAGTCTTGATCTGCAAGAAAATACAATTCTCCAGAGCAACCCCAATTCGCACAGAAGAAACAAACGTAACCAATCTACCCGAACAGCACCCCTTCCTCGATATCTTCCGACCTGGGAGCTAATACGTTTGAAATTCATCTAAAATCAGAGGGTCAGATTTACCTTTAGCGAGCCAGGTTTCCTGAAGGCATACTATATTGTAAGCGATATAAAATCAACCCATTCTCTATCAAGGAGTTTTCCACTAATTCCTTCAACATTCCATGACAGGCAACAAATATAGGGATTCTGAGAAGGTCATTGTCACAGAGGGGGAGGGGTAGATATTTCCCCAGCCGCTCGAATCTCTCCTATAGAAGTAGGAGCAGGTGATATTATCCCCTCTTTAGGAACCCCCCTTTCCCTATTTACATTGTCTGTCACCTCCTGAAGCAAATGTAAGGGAGATGGTTGGAGCAAGAGGGGCTCCTTGTCTCTGAAGCATACATCTATTGGAGCAACTGACCCAAAAGGGTCTATACACCCAATAGGATCCTGAGACTGGCAATCACGGGTGTCTAAACTATGAAAACCCGTAACATCCATGGTATCCCATTCTGATACTTCATCTAAACTCGCATCCCTACACTGAGGGAACTCAGAGGGGGATGGCAGAATACCTCTGCCATACCCATGGTTGACCATAGTAGGGTAGAGAATGGCACGAGCAAGGGAGTGCTCTACTCCTTTGCATGTATATCCCTGAAGCTTTAAGAAACCTCCGCTTCTGCCACAGGTTCGCTGCAATTAAGCCCCTATCAAAAATAATTTCCCACCTCTGGAATCACCCTCTACTCAGCAGGGGAGGATATCAAGAACCTGCTCAGTGAGTAAGGAAACCTCCATGGCCAAGCCAAAAAACTGGACAAAGCCGCCCCAATCAAGCGCTTTATGTCTTAAAAAAACATATTTCTTTTTCTTGTTAAAATGAAAAACAATGGCAGGAGCCCATTGTTCATCCATATCCTGTGGTCAAGCCATAAACAAACGATAATTAAAAGGCTTATCAGAAAAAGAGGGCGCTTGTGCTGAATCTCGTTTAGGGCAATTTAAGACCTCCCGCGAGAGACCAGGCGGCTCCCCAGAGAAGGCTGGGCATGAGTAACTCCATCTTCATACCCTCTCTGCGAATTGCCGGAGGATCTATTTGCCAAGGGGAGAAGATCATGAGCAGAATTAGAGCAGGCGGGGCCCACAGGGTAAGAATGATTAACCCTTCCCTTCTTCTGCTGAGGGCACTTCGGAATACCACTCACAGGAAGCCCTACAACAGGGGTCAGAGAGGGACCACCTACAGGAGGAACAGCAGAGGCAAGACATGTCTCAGAACTCAAAGGGGGAAGAAAATCTGTCTGGGTAGCCATATCCAATCTCCCCTGCATCAACTGGGTGGAAACAGTAGATGATGCAGCAAACTTATTAAATTCAAGCCACAAGCCCCCCACCAATACCTTCATGGAGAAAAGGAGATCAATCATTTGAGTCAGTTTCTTTTCCAGCTCCTTAGCTCTAGTATCCAAATCGATCTCTTGCCTAACCACAAAGTCATCAAATCTGTGGTTAAGCAAAAGGAGAAGATGGTATAAGTCTGTTGATCCAATGGTGGGTTCCCCTGCCTGACGGGGGGTAGCAAGGGAAGGAGTTCCCGTACAGGGAGCCAGAAGCTCCTTAGAAGGCCCTGGATGAGTTGGGGTCGCAGAGAGAGATGGAAAAAAACTAGTCAGCTTTAGGGATGGGCGAACGCGGTTCGGAGTTCAGACTGAACTGGACCAGTTTGGTCGACCGAACCGAACTTCCGAACCGAACTCGCTTTTCAAACCAAACTGAATTTCCGAACTCGGTTCTGTTCACCCATCCCTATAAGATAATATTCCATTTAGTTCAATGGGGTTTTAATTTCCGAACTCTGTTCGGAAGTTCAGAGTTCGGACCAAACTCGAATAGTTCGGTCGACCAAACTGAACTTCTGAACCGAACTCGATTTTCGAACCGAATTTCCGAACTCGGTTCTGTTCACCCATCCCTAGTCCGCTTGCGGTGACTAGAGGCAGAGCTTTTTCTTTTATCGTTCAGTATCTGTGCCTGTTCAATATCAGACGCCAAACTGACACAAGGGTGTGACATGCACGATCTCAACTCCTTGTCGTCTTTAGCTCTTCCACTAGGGAAGCCCCAATGGAGCTCCTTCCAGCTGGGCTCGTCTCACGCCGTTCCTCTGCCCGCGTGCGATGCCGCTGCCTCTGCTCACATTCCCATTATAACATTTAGTTTGATACATATTTGGTTTGGAGCAGACTGTTGTCTTTTCTTGGTTACACTGAATCCAACAGAGTTATTGGTTGCATTTATTATTCCTCTTGAGTTCCCACCCTGCAGAAATCTATACATCTTTCTTATCTGCCTTACAAAGCTAGAGACAATTGTGTGGCTTATTTTATTTTATTTTCTTCTCTTGCTGCTCTCAGCTATTGTGCAACTCTGGAACTCTTTTAGTGTCCTTCCTGCAATGGATCAGGAGAGCATTTTTTCTGTGCTCCTTTAGTCATTAAGGTTGCCAGTCCTGAACTTGGGTTGCCTCATTTAAACACTTTACTGGATTTCGTATTTCTAACGCTTATATCTACATAGAGCTTGGTTACCAGTTAAAGCAGTGTGAAAATAACGCAAGCTTTTCCATTCTCTTTTAAGGGGCAATGATGATAATCCATGACGCAGACATCCGCAATGAGAGCTGTGTACAGATCAGGGATGGGCAAAGTTTCCAAATCCCAGGAGCCACATCCCATTTACCACAGTGGGTCAAAGAGCTGCATGTGGTTCTAGAGCCACAGTTTGCCCACTGCTGGTATAGATCCTGAACATAGGTAGTACCATACTGGGTCAGACCAATGGTCCATCAAACCCAGCATCCGGTCTCCAAAAATGGCCAATCTTGGTTGCTTGGGAGAAATACCCAACAAGTCACAATGGGGTGTTCTCACCAGATGCTGTCTGCTGAATCTTCTCCCTTCTTTCACAGTGGATCGTTCTGCAATTTCTGATGGCCATAGTTGACAGGATTTTTTAAAAATTAGTAATTCTTCAGGGAGCATCATAAACTCACATTCGATATGTCTCTGTATAGGATTCGAGGAGATGACGAGCTTCTATGGACCAAGATCTAAACACAAGGCTTGGAGGGGTTTCAGCTCCTGGCATGGGAGGACTGGGGAACTCCTGTTGTCATCCCATTATGGTGATATGATGAGATGGTAAACTATCCACATTGAGAGAGAATGGGGACTTGGGCATTTGACAATGCAATCTTTTGGCTAGAGATGGGAGCTAGGATTCTATTCCCACCAGGTAGGGATGACAGCACCTTGGGCTAGGGATGGGGTCATGTGTGCTGAGTTTTAGGGGTCTAGCCTATTTAGGTCAGGAGACTGGGAGCCAGGAGTTTTGAGTTTTGTTCTGTTCTGGGGAGGTGTGTGCCTTGTGGTAAGAGAGTTCAAGAGCTAGGACTCTTGGGTTCTCTCCTTAGCTCTGGAAAAAGGGAAGGGCTAGTCATCAATCAGAGCAGGGGACTGGGAGTTCTTTTACTTGGATATTAACCTATAACATTTCCTAGTGTGTTTCATCCTACAGCGTTCTGGAGAACGGCATAATGGCTGAGTAGTTAAAGTACTCAACTACATTTCTGAAGGCTGTGGGTTCAAATCCTGATTAGTCTCACACTGGATGGCCACTTCCAGTCCATCCAGTTGTGACAAGGGTACCTGACCTGTTAGATTTGGAAAGTCAAAGGTTTAATGTTGTGCTGGTCGCATCACTCCCTTGTGCACCGTAAATCACAGCAACTGGTGAGCCTTAACTATACTGGACTGCATGGCTTGGGACAAGCCTTGACTTAAGTACTTTATATATGTGATTCACTAGATTTATTTCTCCATTGCTACAGCTGCCTCTGCTGTTAAACTCAGCACCTATTTTGTGCCTATAGCCCTATGGCACAGGCTTTCAGAAGTGAAGAATAATGTCTGCCAGCTAAACTAGAAGGGGCATCTTGATGGACCAAAGTGTGCTTTGGATGCTGGGATGTATTTAGTCATCATAATGGCAAACTGAAACCTTTCCTCAGATGATGTTCTTGGGAATATCTCACTTTACCTGCTCTTGGTTTGTCTCATTTTTTTTTTTCCTTCTTCAAAAATAAACTTGTAATATTTAGCTAGATGTTTTTAGCACTCGTCTAAAATGTGGGTGATTCTAATCCAGCTCCTAGGCAGTTGCCACACAGCCCACATCCCTGGCATCTCTACTCTGACTGATGCTTTTTATGCTGGCATCCAACACATTTTCCCTTGCATTCACTGTTTGCTGAAAAAGATAGCAACTACCAGTCAGAATTAGCATCATCAGGTCTGCTGCTAAAATTGAAAATCATGGTTCCCAGAAGGAATTGGTGCCAACTCCCCAAAGTTGCTGCATACAGATGAGGAATAATGACCAAACCAGTTCAAGCTGAGGAGGACACTCAGGGCTGTCCAAACTGAAATGACTTGCAAGATTAGGACTGTTGAGTTGTAAGAGGGAAAAGAAGATGACATGATAAAATTATGTGAAGCAATGGATGGGTATGAAGAAAGAAGATCAGACATTAGTACAAAACTTTGGGTGAAAACATACGACAACAGCCAGCCAAATTCCCTATCCAACCTGCGGAGTGACAGTGTTGCCACCACTTGGGCCGGCACAAAGAGCAGAACACAGGCCTCCCAGTAGCTGCCACATTGCCCTCATGCTCTGAGTTGTGCCAAGGAACTGAACACGTGGACAGGACTTGGGCTCAGGAGCAGCAGCCACTGGCTGCCAGAAGCAGAATTGGGCCCATGAAAAGTGGTCAGTGGCAAGCAGATCACTCCTAGACTCGGGGCCAGAGCAATCTCATCTGGGAGCCATACATGGCCCCATCCCTAGCCCAAGCTGCGGTCATCCCTGCCTGGCTTCCCTCAGCCAAGAAAGCCAGCAACTCTGCCCGGGTAGAACTGTGCCCTGAGAGTGCCTCACAGGCCAGTCCCCCTTGTCTGAGGATGGCGGATCCCAACCCGGCACATGGATGGAGGCAGTTCCCATGCCACACTGTGCACCCAGGCTCAGTGCTGCTGCTACTCCCAGAGTGGGTCCCGCTGCTGCGCAAAGCGACACATGAAGAGGGAGGAACTGCACAGGGCTGGGCTCAGCTTGGCGACCTGCCACCCCCAAGCAAGGGTGACCTCCTTTGGTCCCTTCCTCTCTCCCTGCTAGCAGCAGCTTCTCCTTGCCACGCCGTCAGCTGACAGGCAGCCAGGGGAGGTCTGCTTACTCCCAGCCTGCACCATCCACTGACAGGTGGTGGTTGCTCATGGGCCTGATCCTTCCCAACGTTGTGGCCTTGTCCATGGTGCTGGTGGACCTCGCCACGCACAGGGGTTGCATGGGACCTAAGAGACAGGAAGGCGCACGTTCGCCCAGCTAGGCCAGCCTTGGCCTGTGCTGCATCAACCACCGCTGGATGACACATCAAGTAGCAGCCGGCTGGTCGCCCAGTGGCGGGAGTAGGTAAACATCTCGCGGCCACCTAACAGAAGGGCAGGTGAATCGCGGGCTAATGTGGGCTACTGTCTCTGTTTTCACCCTTTGACATTTATCCTCTTGTAGTACCAAACAAGGAGATATTGTATTAAATTTAAAGGTGACACATTTTAAGAGAGTGAAAGGAAATACTTTTTACATAACATATTTATTTTATGAAACTTGGTGTTTTATGGTTCCACTGATACCAAGATTCAAAAGAGGAATATGGTTATATAATACACATGCACATAAGGATAATCAAAACATCCATAATTATAATAGATAAAATACGCAATAGGGATCTGGAATATTATTATTGCGCTATAAGACAATTGCTAGCTGCCTGAAGTAAGGAAGCTGTATCTTTGGGCAAATTATTTCATTAGTATTCATCAAGAACATTTTGCTACTTTCTCTCAAGCATCTGCTTAGTTTGGACCTCTGTCAGAAACAGATGAACAATTACTCTGACAGAATGACAATCTAGGTTTCTCTCCAGCAAATTGGCCTAAAATAGACCACATCTTTTGTCTTTGGTGTAGAGTGGCACCTCTCACACAGCAAGGAATACAGATCCTAGAATGTGATAGTCCATCTTGATTTTCACATGGTTGGGAATAAGATAATGAAGCTGTTCACCTTTTGTTTCAGTAATCAAATCATTTCCAAGCTAAGAAGTGATTTGAGGGTTGTTAAGTAACCTTTGTGAAATAAATTGTTCAGTTCCTAAAGGGCAGCGGTCACAAAACAGCTCCCTAGGGAATGGTTTAAGTAAAGCGGTAAAAAAAATAAAAATGTTCTGACACATGGAAATTCAGCTCCCTATTACCTGGGGAATCTCTATCCCTCGGACACATGGATAGGGAAAACGTTTGGGGAAGCTTACGCTGCAGCTGCCCTAGCTGTACATGGCCCGAGAATGAACAGAGCAACCCAGAGCTGTCAGTCCAGCTAATTTCATTACCATTAAACTCAGGAGAAAAGAAATATCAAGTAATAGCCAAAATCTGGGGCATCAGAGCATTTGCTAGCTTCCCTATGAAACACCAGCAACTGTTATGGGGGGTATGGGTGCAGGATATTGGGGTAGGGGGTGATGCTGAGGTTGGGGGGGGGGGGAGGGGAGTCCTGCCTGCCTCCCACCCTGGCCAATTTTTTTCAGTGATGTCTGGCTCAGGGGATGCCCTCTGGCTCCTTTTGGAGGGGGTATCTCCAGGGTGGGGAGTTATTGGAGCAGCTGTGAAACCAACTGAGGTTGTGTTGGGCATGAGGAGGCAGGGCAGGGAGGACGAGTCATCATGGATACAGGGGCATATGCTTGGTATCTGTTCGCCTGTCCTCCTCTCCCCCTGGGGGTTGAGGCCAGTGGAACCTCTGATCTGTTGTTGATGCTGCTTAATGTAGGGTCAATGACTAACAAAACAACTGCCATCCATGATCTTATTCAGGATGAGGCCACTGACCTTGTATGCATTACTAAAACCTGGATGGATGAGGCTTCTGGACCTGTGGTGGCCCAGATTAGCCTAGGATTAGGGGCCAGGGGTGGAGTGGCAGTGATCTGCAAAGACAACCTGGTCTTTTGAAGGTATCCAGTGTGCGAATCTCCCCAACATGGAGTGTGTCCATCCAGTGTTCGAGGACCAGGATAGATTAGGGATCCTGCTGGTGCACAGCAGAATTCCTGCTGCACATCAGACTCCCTGACTGCTCTAGCTGAGTTGGTCTCAGGGGTGGTGTCGAGCTCACCCCAGACTTATTGTCTTGGGTGATTTCAACATGCACGCTGAGACTGGCCGTTCATGGGCAGAGCAGGAGTTCATGGCCACCATGGGCCTATCCTGGGTTGTATCTGGCTTGACACTCTAGGCTGAACACATTATGTTTGGATATTATGTTCTGTACTGGCCTGGACACGGGTTCCTGTTATTGGGGGTGTCATAATGACACCATTTTCATGGTTGAACCATTACCTTCTGAAGGCCCAGATCTCCACCCTCCCTTGCCCCCATAAAGGTGATGGACCAGTTTGGATGGTCTGCCCTCGGAGACTAATGGATCCAAGGCAATAGGATTCCAGAACTCTCAGGGGGGGGGATTTACCCACTGACAATGGCCTCTCTGTCAATGCCTTGGTTGATTTGTGGTATAGCATTTTTGACCTGGGCTTTTGACACAATGGCACCCAGACATCTGCTTCCTACGTGGTGGCAGCACAGGCCTCCCTGGTATATGGAGGACCTGAGGCTGCTAAAGCAAGGAGGGTAGGCGGTTGGAGCACAGTTGCTACT
The DNA here is from genome assembly GCA_003113815.1 of Sphenodon punctatus. Taxonomy (NCBI): domain Eukaryota; kingdom Metazoa; phylum Chordata; class Lepidosauria; order Sphenodontia; family Sphenodontidae; genus Sphenodon; species Sphenodon punctatus. Next base: position 1,268,251 of record QEPC01012908.1, on the reverse strand, counting down.
TGACTCATGCCAAAGTCAACCGACTGCAGCATAGACTGTTTTTAAGGGGCTATGCTGTGGCTGTGGTGGTAGTGGAGAAAGCTTTCTTTATGGCTGCCATAGCATCTGAAAAATGCTGTCCAGTGGAGGTCTTCCAGGTGGTGAACAGTTTATTAAATGCTGGCTGTCTCTGCCCAGAGTTAGAGGCACTGGCTGCCCGCTGTGATGAGTTTGCCACCTACTTTGCAGATAAAGTCTCGTATTTGGCTTAACTGGAGCACTGTTTACGTTGGGTGCAGGGTCAGTGTCTGGGGTTGAGGAAGCTTGGTCTTGTCCGGTTTACTTAGATGAGCTTCGATCGATCTCACTCACCGATGCGGAGGATGTGCTTGGGGAGGGATGTGCAGCCAACCAGTTGCGAACTAGATCCTTGCCCGTCCTAGCTGGTGAAAGCCAGGTGGGAGATATTAGGGGTGTTACTGGTGGGGTTGTCAGTGCCTCCCTTTGGGAGGGCAGGGTGCCTGTCCAAGAAACCATCTCTTGATGTTGACTCCCCTTCCAGCTATTGCCATGTCTCTAACCTCCCCCTTTTAGGAAAGGTTATTGAACGGGTGGTTGCCTCACAGCTTCAGACGCATCTCGATGCTGTTGGATTCCTGGACAAATGTCAGTCAGGTTTTCATTCTGGGCATGGCACCAAGACTGCTTTTGTGGCCTTGGTTGATGATCTCTGCTTGGAAATTGACAGAGGAAATTGTACCCCGTTGATTTTTGTTAAATCTGTCAGAGGCCTTTGATACTGTTGATCATGGGGTGTTGACGACACAACTGGGGGACTTGGCCAGGGTGCGCAGGACTGCTCTTGAATAGTTCCTCTTATTCCTGGCTGGGAGAACACAGAGGGCTGGTGATGGGCAGTGGCTCATCATCCCCTAGGGTGCTCCCGTGTGGAGACGCGCAGGGTTCCATCTTGTCTCCACTCCTGTTCAATGTGTATCTGAGGCCCCTGAGTGAGATAGTTCAAAGATTTGGAGTGAGGTGCCATCAGTATGCCGACGACACTCGGCTCTCTCTCTCCTTTTCATCTAACCCAGGTCCTGAAGTCTCAGTGCTTACCGAGTGCCTGGCTGCTATTGAAGACTGGATGTGCGTGAGTCAATTGAAGCAGAATCCAGTCAAGACTGAGATGATAATGGTTGGCCAGTCATGTGACCTGGGAGACATAGGGACCTGTGTTATTGATGGGGTCTTTTGGTCGCTTGGGTTCACAGCCTTGGGGGGCTCTTGGATCCACTGCTGCACCTGTATTGTAAGGTTGTGGTGGTGGCCAGGAGTGTTTTCACTAATTACATCTGGTGAGAAGGCTGCAACCGTTTTTATCAGATTCAGATTTGGCCACCATCATCCATGCCTTTGTAACCTCGAGGCTAGACTACTGCAATGTGCTCTATGTGGGGCTGCCCTTGAAGACTTATTTATTTTATTTATTTATTTTTCAGATTTCTATCCCGCCCCCTCCTGCAATGCAGCTCGGGGCGGCTAACAACAGCAGTAATAACAATAAAAACAATTAAAATTCACTTAAAATATAAATATAAAACACAATAAAACAGGGCTAGAAAATAAATCAATAAATAGATAACTGGGCGGGGGATTAAAATCACCCCCCCCCTCCCTCCCGAAGGCCTGGGCAAACAGCCAGGTCTTACAGTTCCGCCGAAATGTCAAAAGGCTTGGGGCCAGGCGAGCTTCCTCCGGAAGGGAGTTCCACAGCCGCGGCCCTACCACCGAGAATGCTCGCTCCATCGTGGCCCCCCGCTTAACACGGGGGACCTCCAGGAGGGCACCCCCGGCAGACCTCAGGAGCCGTTCCGTGGCTCGAAGGGCGAGGCGGTCCCTAAGGTATGAGGGGCCAAGGCCGTATAGGGCTTTGTAGATCATCACTAGGACCTTGAACTTGGCCCGGCACACTATCGGCAGCCAGTGCAGAGCTCGGAGCACCGGTGTAATGTGCTCTCGGCGACCCGTCCCCGTAAGAAGACGAGCCGCCGCATTCTGCACCAGCTGCAGCCCCGGGCCAAGAACAAGGGAAGCCCCACGTAGAGCGCATTGCAGTAGTCGAGCCTCGAGGTGACGAAGGCATGGATGAGGGAGGCCAGGTCCGGGCCAGAGACATACGGACGCAGCCTACGTACCAGGTAAAGCTGGCGGAAGGCAGCCTTGGCGACTGCCTCCACCTGCCGTTCCAGACGCAGGTCTGCGTCCAATACGACCCCCAGACTCCGGGGGGGAGTCTGTTTGGACTGTTTGGAAGCTGCAGTTGGCCTGTCTTCTTTTGAGGGTGGGTGTCTGGGAGCACATTACACTGATGCTCCACAGTCTGCACTGGCTAGGTTTTAACTTATAAAGCCCTAAATGGCTTGGACCCCAGGTAACTGAAAGTCTACCTCCTCCCTTATGTCCCTTTGTGGCCCCTGAGGTCAGCCAGGGATGCCCTCTTGCAGGTGCCATCTCCCCGTGATGTTTTTAGGACGAGGGCAAGCAGAGAGGTATTCTCAGTAGCTGCCCACAATTATGGAACTTCCTCCCCTTGGAGGTCCACATAATCCCAAGCCTGCTCATCTTCCAGAAACAATGCAAGACCTATTTATTTGGCCAGGCATTTGGCAAGCAGGGATAGGATGGGATTGGGTAGGAGATGTAGGGGTGGGTTGAGTGGGGTATTAATGGGCTTTTTATTGATTGTAATGGTTATTTTATTTCTGTTTATTGTTGTAAGCCACGCTGAGCCTCTGCAGAAAGTATAGCGTAGAAATAGGATTAAATAAAAGAAATAAAAACCCATGAGGATTAATTTTAGGTGTTTTTGTACAATTTCAAAAGGGTATTTATTTTTATATAAATACACCACAGATGTGTGACTTGACCTAACCTGAGTTGACATAATTCAAACATTGAGGAAAATACACAGGACGTGCGTTCTTCCAAGGTGCTGATAAAATGGCTGTATAGGTCTTAAACAATTGGCAGGGCATTTCTTACCCTACTGTGGAAGGATCACCAGGACCCTGTCAAGAATAATACAGGATTCCAACACAGTCCGAAGCTTGCAGGAGACGACGTGGTGGTGCTTTTCTTTTCCCACCTTTTCAAAATGGCATTTTAGCATGCTCGTGAGAGCTGACTCCCTCCAGGATCTCAAAGGTGCTGGGTCTTTGAACTCCACTTCAAAGCTGGGGGCAAGAATGAGGTTTTTCTAAACGTGGAGGGACATGTAAATATTGGCAGGCACTGCTCAACCCTCCGTCACTTCAATGATGAACTGCGCCAAGTGACTGGACAGACTGCTCAGCAAGCTATGAAGTGTATTCTGCTAGTTCATCAAACTGCTTCAAGAGCTGAATGCATTAATACACACAGAACACAGGATTAACACCTGAACTAGTGATTTCCTTGCTTAGATTCTCCATATAAATCCAAGAGGGCAGGTCTGGTTTTTTTGCTCCTCAGCAGTGTCATATCTTGACAGCTTGCTAGCTTCTCTTATTCAGACTAGGGAATAAATGGTGAAAATTAGGGCCTGAAGGCTACTGTCACTGGTTGTCGTGTAAATTCTGAATCAAAGGCTGTTAACAAATGTGACGGCAGCCTGCTTTGGCCTGCAGGCCGCAGTCATGTTTATTGGAGCCCTGACAGATGTTCTGCCAAGCATGATAGCGGCTAATCCGGGCTGTGATCCCGGAGACATCCAGGGTGACAGCCTGGGCTACTGTTTGCCCTGTCAAGCTACATTGGACTATAGCATTTTTTGTATAACTCGCCGTGGCCTGCTCCGGATCGGGTTCACCATGGCTGCCTGTCATGGCAGGGAGCAGGGCACTGGGCTCAGTGTAGTGGTGGGGCTGACCGGCCAACCAGCTGCACATTTGTGCAGCTCATTAGCTGGCAGATTGGTAGGCAATGAGTGTCTGTAATGGAACGGTGTAGGTAGTGGTGCTTGTTGTTTCCTAGATGTCGGTGTTAGCCAGGGCTCCGGTGATGGCAATCCTCCACAAGTCGTTTCTTAGAACACAACAGCTCAGAAAGAGTAAGTGTCTGGCACGTGCCACAAGCCAGGATGGGAGAAAGCAGGTTTGAGATTGGAGCAGGCAAGCTTTTAAGGTGGACGTTACGTGCATGCCAGTGAGAGCGAATGTGGAGACAGGGCCTGGAAGTAGTCGCTCCTTGGAATGTTCTACACTTTTCATCCACAACTCTATGGTGCTGGTGGACCTGTACGTGTGCGATGCTGCACGCAACCTAATTAATGGGACATGGACACATAGGCGCACATTAGTCTGCATTTGCCTGCATGGCAGGCTCTGCATGCTCTGGGACCCTGCCATGAGTGGGGGCTACATATCTGCTGGGTGGTGGCCATGTGGCCGGTGCGGGGGAAACACCTAATAAATGGTCAGGTGGACACCCACCTGGTTTGGGCTACCGTCTGATTTGTTAACATCCTAAGAGCAAGGAGGGTTGAGAACAGTAAAAGAATGTGCTGTTCCACCCAGCTTCCGTTGCTACCAGCATGACTTTTATGCCTGCTGGCAGCCAACCAGAAAGCTGGGGGGGGGGGGGGCAGGCGCAGGCAAAACAGACAAGCGATGGGCGTGGTCAGACAAGACCAGGAGGAGACCTGGCAGGAGCAGAGGCAAGCCGAGGTGATGGTGGGTCGGCCACCACTCCAGAACCCTGAAAGGTGGGGGTTCAAGGCTGGGGCCTGGCAGTTCCGGAGCACAAATTACACATTGTGCCATTATTAGAGAAAGGGTGGGTATAGCTTACCTGATGTGTGCAGGAGGCATGACACTTACCTGGCAAAGCCTAAAGGGTGCCTTTTTGTGAGACTTTGATTGGGCACATCCCACAGAATTATGACAGGCCTGGTAATTTCAAGCTGTGCTAGCCTTTAAATAAGGGAGAAAGCTACATGTCATGACAAAATGCTTGGCTTGATAGTAACACACGAGCAGCAGCCAGGAGGCCAAGACAAAAAACACACTGTGTCCACTATTTGCAAAAAAGCAGAGAAAAGTTGGTGCAGAAAGAAATTAAGAATTATCTGCCAAAATCAACAGTTGTCTTGATGGCCTCACTGTTTACTGTCCTGCATGACACTCCAGGATACAGATGAACTTTTTCCTTTACCTGTTGTAATTCACCATGCAGTACTCTGGATCCATCCCACCTAACTGAATCATTCATAGGCACCAAGTGACAAACTGAGTTTAAAGTGGATCTTGGGCTACACAACAGATGGCAAATCTCTGTGTGCATCTCATCATGCTTTCAGGGTCTGGTCTTGTCTGGTGCTGAAGAATATGGGAATTGAGGGTTCAAAGCTTTACTGAGAGGCCCACAAGCAGCAAAATTAGAAGCTCTGACCCAATCAAATGGACATGTTTCTTTGGATACATTAGAAATATACAACAGAGGGTGATTTCAGACGTGACGCGGTTAAATTCACCACAGAGAATCCCACCCCGGTGTGAATGGCTTCACCACAGACCGTGGTGAGATGCGCGGCCGCAACAGACGTGACAGGGGCGGCACCACCGCCCGGGGCCAACCGGAGAGAACACGGGCTGGGGGAACCCAACAGACGTGACACAGTGGCGAGAACGGTGGGAGCCCCACAAGGTACCGGGGTCACGCGGATGCAAACATGGCCACTGGAGGGCAAATGAAGCCACAAACAGTGGAGGGTCCCGCCCAGGGAATGGAAACACAAAGGGAGGAGGTGGAGGGAGCAGCAGCGCCAGCAGCGCTCACAAAAGCAGCCGCACGGAAGGTGCACGCACTTCAAAACGAGACGCGCGCACACAAACGAAGCAGCACGCCCACACAACAAAGGGGAGTGGAGCATGGGGGAAGAGGGAGGCACACACCAGGGGGGGACGGGGAACCCCCCGCCCAGTCGGACACACGGGAGGAGGGGGTGGGGGGAGCCGGCACGGCCAGCCCACCAGGAGGGGGCAGGAGCCCAGCGGGCAAGGGGAAGGGAGACCCAGCAGCCCAAGGAGATAGGAGGCAGCACAAGGCACAGTGAAGCACAACAGGCATTTATTGAGGACACCAGCGGCACCGGCCAGGCGCAGAGGCATACAGAGCGGGAGCGCGTGGAGACAGGGTGCAGGAGAAGGGGCAGCAGCAAGGCGCGCACGGTGCCCAGTCTGGGGGGGGGAACCCACACAACGGCCCGCCACGGAGCCAGGGTCCGATGGAGAAGCACACCCAGTGCGCGAGGGGAGGCACCGGATGAAGGCACGGAAAGCCCCCCCGCCCGCACAGGGGAGGAAGGGCATGCCCCCCCCCCAGACACACTCTCCAAGGCAGCCAGGGGGCCGATGGAAGGCCGGGCCATGCTCGAAGGCCACCAAGGCTGGGGAGCAGCCCCAGGTCTGTGGAACAGGGGCTCCCAGGCCAGGTGCAGGAGAGCGGGGCGCAGGGGTGGGGGAGGCAGCTCATGGAGACTGAGGGCAGTCAGCGACACGGCCACAGGAGGCCACACGGAGGGTTCCGGGTCAGCGGCCACAGGTCCCAGGCGAGAGGGTGACAGGCAGGCGAGCAGAGGCTGGTCACAGGGGGTCCAGCGGTCCCAAGGAGGTAGCAAGCGTTGGCATGAGCATCCAGGCCACAAGTGGAAGGAAGGCGCTGAGCAGGCAGCCAGATGTCAGATGGGCCCGGCCTGCCCTACACCCAGCTGCAGGGGCTCCCATCGGGTGGAGGGGGTGGTAATGACAGCAGGTGCACATAGCAGGGCCATTGCCACAGTCCCCGGCAGAAGCCTCGCCTGGCCATGTAGAAGCAGATCAGGTAGAAGGCCTCGAAGGGATCCATAGAGCCCATCCCGATTTGCACATCAGAGCGGCTGCACACCTCCTACAGCGCCGCCAGCTCCGGTCCGGGGGGGGAGGGGAGGGGAGGGCAAGCTNTTTTTTTAACAAAAATCCAGGCTGGGCAGGGTGGGTGGGGGGTGTCCCCTTCCACCCGCGCAGCCTGGACTCGGGGAGGGTTTTTTTAAAACTTTTTTGGTGGGACTTACATTGCAGCCATTCATTTAAATGGCTGCAATGTAAAAAAAAATCCAGTACCCGGAATCCGGTAACGGGACCGGATTTACCGGGTTGAATCCGATAATGCCGGTACGCCCAGTACCAGCATTATCAGATACCGGATTTACCGGTATTCCCACCCCTACCATTTAGTACCACAATTTGGTCTGTGTCACTTTCCCCCCCTTCCATAGCAATTGTGTTACAAGCTAAGCAAACGTAAGGAATCTTTTCTGTGGCCAACCAATTTGCAGTTAGAGAAAGTGAAACTTGCATCTCACAGAGGTCAAAGGGAAGAACCCACTGATTGAGGTACCTGTTTATTGGCGGATTCTTAGCCACATGAACATCCAAGCAGGGAGAGTCGTAGACGCCAGGGGAGCTTGTGAGTATGGTGGGAAACCAAAAGAGAAACCACCAAAACAAAAAACTTACTGTGAACCAGTGAAAATCTGCTTGTGAACTGGTGCCAGCTGCTCAATTTCTATCTTAATTTTGGACTTGGAAGGAAAGTGAGCAAGTTAAATACACAGGGACTATAGTGAAGCTGAGGCACACGCCCGTCCAAGCAAGAAAATTACATATTCAAGTTTCCAGGATGACCTGATTTCACTTCATTGGGTTCAGGCTTCCAGCCTTTGGTCAAGGGGCCTCAGAACAATATCCTATGCTACAGTCCTGGGCAGGCTATAGATCTGTTTCTTCTCCAAAGCACGGAAAGACAGAGCTCACAGGAAGGGAGCAGAGAGAAGGGCATGCACACAAGGGTAGGGGATAGATCTCTGGCACAGATCCATGATCTGGATCCCCTTCTTCCTGAGTGAATCCCTTAAGCACTCCCACCCCCAATTTCTATAGGGTCTTTGGACCGTGCACTAATTTTTAAAGTGGGAGGGAAATCCCCACCCCTGATCTGCATGGAACAAGTACTTCAATGATCGTACTCACCTGCTTCTTACTGACATTGCCCTCCCAAGAAGGGTCATGGTGCCAGAAATCCCTCTCAATTTCACCCACTACAGCAGTGGTTCCCAACCTTTTAGCTTGTGTGCCCCCATTTTAGACTTGAACGGAATTCTGTGGCACCAGACCGCCACAAAGGAAAGGCGGAGTCTATAAAATACAAGTCAGCTTGCAGCCTTGTGCATAGACAGCTAGGCTTGCTTGGTATCCTGACCTGCAGTTTGGCAACCTCTGTGCTACATCTAACAGAGGTGCTACCAAAGGTGAAGTCCAGAGCAGAAAATTTCTGGTGACAGCAATAATAGTCTGATAACAGTAAGGCACTGGGAACAGGAATATCAGCAATCGTTCCTTTGTGCTGTAGTTTTGTTCCTTTTTATTTTAAAAAAATATAAATAAATTGTTCCTTTGTGCTGTAGTTTTGAGTACATACATTAATGACAATAGATATGGAAGTGAGAAAATTACCACACCATACTGATGATGAGCTTGACATTTAGAAGCTAAAATACTATGGGATGAGCATGCGTAGATACATCAGTAGTGTCATGGGGCCAGACACCATTCCAGTACTTTTTCTGGTCCTATTATGCCTAATTGATGTTTGGTGGAGAGCAGGAACATCACACCTAGTGCAAGTCAAGGGTGGGAGAATGTTATGTACTAAAAACCTGTGGGTATGGGTGGGTGCGGTTTGGTATAAGTATGCATGGTGTGTGTGTGTAATGTGTATGTCTGTGGCATATGGATGTGCTGGATTGGCATGCCTGCCATGCTTAATTAGGCTGTTTTTACACAGGCGTCTCCCCCACCCCCCGCTGGGTGTGTGCGCGGTGGGGGGCTAGCCATGTAAACCTGTCTCTTATACACATCTAGATGTGTATAAGAGACAGAGCACACCCAGTGCGCGAGGGGAGGCACCGGATGAAGGCACGGAAAGCCCCCCCGCCCGCACAGGGGAGGAAGGGCATGCCCCCCCCCCAGACACACTCTCCAAGGCAGCCAGGGGGCCGATGGAAGGCCGGGCCATGCTCGAAGGCCACCAAGGCTGGGGAGCAGCCCCAGGTCTGTGGAACAGGGGCTCCCAGGCCAGGTGCAGGAGAGCGGGGCGCAGGGGTGGGGGAGGCAGCTCATGGAGACTGAGGGCAGTCAGCGACACGGCCACAGGAGGCCACACGGAGGGTTCCGGGTCAGCGGCCACAGGTCCCAGGCGAGAGGGTGACAGGCAGGCGAGCAGAGGCTGGTCACAGGGGGTCCAGCGGTCCCAAGGAGGTAGCAAGCGTTGGCATGAGCATCCAGGCCACAAGTGGAAGGAAGGCGCTGAGCAGGCAGCCAGATGTCAGATGGGCCCGGCCTGCCCTACACCCAGCTGCAGGGGCTCCCATCGGGTGGAGGGGGTGGTAATGACAGCAGGTGCACATAGCAGGGCCATTGCCACAGTCCCCGGCAGAAGCCTCGCCTGGCCATGTAGAAGCAGATCAGGTAGAAGGCCTCGAAGGGATCCATAGAGCCCATCCCGATTTGCACATCAGAGCGGCTGCACACCTCCTACAGCGCCGCCAGCTCCGGTCCGGGGGGGGAGGGGAGGGGAGGGCAAGCTATAATCATCCCCAGGGGGCCAGGGCAGGTGGGACAGCTCCAGCAGATGGTAGTAGGCAACCCCGCGGGAGCGTGGATACCCACGGGCACCCTGCATGCTGATGAAGTAGGACACGGCCAGGGCATGGTCACCCTCACACAGGCAGGTCACATATCCCAGGAAGACACACACACACACACACACACACACACCGAAGGCCGTCTCAGCAGTACTCCACATTGCAAGGCCCCCCATCATGGCCGGTACGCGCCTCTCAGGGAAGGGGGCGAGCCCCAGCTCTTCACAGCTCACACAGCAGTCACCAGTGGTCGCGACATAGCCAAAGCACAGCATTCCAAAGCTCAGGCACCGATAGGCATCCGGCCGGGTGGGCAAGGAGTGCAGGCAGCGCTGAACGATGGGCGAACGCCACAGGTCACAAAGGGCCATGCTCTCGCGGGCGGTCCAGGCTCGGAAAGAGTTCCCGGAGCCTCTGAGTGGAACCTCGGGCTGAGATGCAGCTGCCATGGTACAGCTCTCGGAGGGTCTGAGCCACAGCAGCCGTGGGGGCATCATGGGATGCGTGGCTGGGGGGCTGCACAGGCAGACAGGGGCTGCCAAGGCCGATGGATAACAGCAAGACGGGAACAATGGGGCCGCTGTGGAGGGATGTGAAGGGAGTGGGCAGCGCACAGCTGCCGGCATGCAAGGCTGGACAGCCCCACGCATACACACCTGCAAGAGGAGATAGAAACGACAGCACGCGCACACACAGGGTGAAGCAGCGGCCAGGGGGTCAAGGCCCCGCACAGGGTTCCCCCTATGAGGGACCAAAGCCAGCACCNACCAAAACAAAAAACTTACTGTGAACCAGTGAAAATCTGCTTGTGAACTGGTGCCAGCTGCTCAATTTCTATCTTAATTTTGGACTTGGAAGGAAAGTGAGCAAGTTAAATACACAGGGACTATAGTGAAGCTGAGGCACACGCCCGTCCAAGCAAGAAAATTACATATTCAAGTTTCCAGGATGACCTGATTTCACTTCATTGGGTTCAGGCTTCCAGCCTTTGGTCAAGGGGCCTCAGAACAATATCCTATGCTACAGTCCTGGGCAGGCTATAGATCTGTTTCTTCTCCAAAGCACGGAAAGACAGAGCTCACAGGAAGGGAGCAGAGAGAAGGGCATGCACACAAGGGTAGGGGATAGATCTCTGGCACAGATCCATGATCTGGATCCCCTTCTTCCTGAGTGAATCCCTTAAGCACTCCCACCCCCAATTTCTATAGGGTCTTTGGACCGTGCACTAATTTTTAAAGTGGGAGGGAAATCCCCACCCCTGATCTGCATGGAACAAGTACTTCAATGATCGTACTCACCTGCTTCTTACTGACATTGCCCTCCCAAGAAGGGTCATGGTGCCAGAAATCCCTCTCAATTTCACCCACTACAGCAGTGGTTCCCAACCTTTTAGCTTGTGTGCCCCCATTTTAGACTTGAACGGAATTCTGTGGCACCAGACCGCCACAAAGGAAAGGCGGAGTCTATAAAATACAAGTCAGCTTGCAGCCTTGTGCATAGACAGCTAGGCTTGCTTGGTATCCTGACCTGCAGTTTGGCAACCTCTGTGCTACATCTAACAGAGGTGCTACCAAAGGTGAAGTCCAGAGCAGAAAATTTCTGGTGACAGCAATAATAGTCTGATAACAGTAAGGCACTGGGAACAGGAATATCAGCAATCGTTCCTTTGTGCTGTAGTTTTGTTCCTTTTTATTTTAAAAAAATATAAATAAATTGTTCCTTTGTGCTGTAGTTTTGAGTACATACATTAATGACAATAGATATGGCAGTGAGAAAATTACCACACCATACTGATGATGAGCTTGACATTTAGAAGCTAAAATACTATGGGATGAGCATGCGTAGATACATCAGTAGTGTCATGGGGCCAGACACCATTCCAGTACTTTTTCTGGTCCTATTATGCCTAATTGATGTTTGGTGGAGAGCAGGAACATCACACCTAGTGCAAGTCAAGGGTGGGAGAATGTTATGTACTAAAAACCTGTGGGTATGGGTGGGTGCGGTTTGGTATAAGTATGCATGGTGTGTGTGTAATGTGTATGTCTGTGGCATATGGATGTGCTGGATTGGCATGCCTGCCATGCTTAATTAGGCTGTTTTTACACAGGCGTCTCCCCCACCCCCCGCTGGGTGTGTGCGCGGTGGGGGGCTAGCCATGTAAACAGTGCAGTGGCGGTGGTGGGGATTGGTGTCCGTCTGTGGAAACACCATGGGCAGTGGGTGGAGGGGGGGTGTGCGCTCCTGGCGCACACCCCCCCTCCACCCATCACCCACCCACAGAGCCATCCAGAAAAATGGAGGCGGGTCCATGGGTGAAGGTGGGGGTGTCCCCCCCCCCCCCCGTGGGAAAGGGCACCCACCCAACTACACCCACAGCAGCAGCACACCCATCCCCCCCACCCACCGCTGCCCACGTGAGGCCCTTTTCACACAGACACGGATAAAAATGGGTGTTTGTACAATAAAATGTAACACCCATTTTTATCAGTGTTTGAGTGTGTGTGAAAACAGCATTTGAGTCAGTGTGGTGGGTGTAGATCACAAGAATGTGTGGGCACTGAGTGGCTTATAGACGTTTGCAGTGTGTACGTAGACTAGAGCGTGTGGAGGCAGGGCAGGCATATTCCAACTCTCTCACACACACACACCTCAATTTTCTGAGGTGATGGATGATCTGGTGGATTCTTGTTTTCACATACCTGTTAGATTCTCCTTATGTTGGCAGAATGCACTGAGATCACAAACCAAAGATCTTGAGCTAAAAAAATATAGTCAGCAAAACAGCAAATTAACAATAGACTCTTATGACGTGTTGCAACCATGACCAGTGCCCATGTTGTGTCACAAATTAATTTCTAAATTTAACCTTGGTACTATAAAAAATACCTTTGCTAGAAACTTTAGTCCAGGGCAGACAGCCCCCGGTAACATTTATTCCTCGAGACCACAAAACAATTTCTCACCCTTCAAAATTTCCACTTATACCTCAGTTCCATAGGTGGCTACAATGCCTCTGACAGCCTCCTTAACACAGAAGTGCGGGAGCTGGAGACAAGGGTCTAGGGCATAGTTAAAGTAGGGACGGGGAGTGCAACTGCACTGGGACCCACAAACCTGGGGGGGCCCACACTCCCTGGGGCAGCAGTAGCGATACCTTACACCTCCTGTAACTATGATAAACATGCATGGCCTTTGCTTTCAGCACAGTAACATTATTAAGGCTCTTCCACATCTCTAAAGCAGTTAAATGAAAGATTTTTGAGGATCACAGAGCATTAGTAACTTATTTTCATGAGCATTTTCCATTCTTTGACANCATGCAGGAGATGGTGCTCCCGGCCTGATAGCCCGGGGGCCGCACAGGGTTCCCCCTATGAGGGACCAAAGCCAGCACCAGAGGGAGCGCAGCGGGGCCACAGGGCACACACACACCCCCTCGCCACCACCACTGGCCGGCACCCCATGCAGGAAATGGTGCTCCCGGCCTGATAGCCCAACTGACAGGGGGTGTGAGGCCACCGGTGCTCACCCTTAGGCCAATGGGGGAGGGGAAGCATGCACATGTGGCACAGGTGCGTGTTCAGGGGCGGAAGCAAGCGCACGGTTCCACAGCCTCGACCCTGAGCAATGGAGCGGCCACACCCGCAGGGATGGATCGCGTTCAGCTGGGAGCTCGCTTAGCCCTGCTACAGGCGGTTGCGGAGTGGTTCCGGGAGCACGTGGCGCTGCTGAGGCTCATCACAGAGGAGCTGGACGGGATGCACGCGGAGCAGTGGTACATGGCCAGGGTGGGGGGGGTGCACCCGTCATGCAGATAGCAGGGCCGGATGGCTCCTAGCCCTGGGGATGGCACGGCGGCTCGGACTGGCCTACAGCAGGCTGCTGCTATAATTCAACAACCTACCAGCCGGCATCAGGGGTCTGCTGTCCAGGAGCGCGTGGGAGAGGGTTGCCAGGTACCTAGCACTGCAGCTAGCCATGCCCATCCAGAGGCACACGTGGGCCGTGCCAAGGGCTCATCAGTGGTGGCAGAGGGTGCTGGCACGGTGAGACGATGTCACCTGGTTCAGACACTTCCGAATGGACAGGCACACCCTCATGCGCCTGGCAGAGCGGCTGCGGGAGTGGCTCAGGCCCCTGAGGACCGATATGAGGGAACCCATCCCCGTGCCACAGCGGGTCGCCATCGCAGTGTGGGCCTTGGCCACCCTGGACTCCTGCCAGTCTGTTGCCCAGTACTTTGGGGTGGGGCTCACAACTGTGGCATGCCTGGTGCGGGACTTCTGTGAGGCTGTGGAGGGGGTGCTCATGGAGCATGTTATCCAGCTGGTGGATCAGGACACCGTTATGGTGGGTTTCCAGGACCTAGACTTCCCCAATTGTATGGGGGCGATCGATGGCACCCATATAGCGATCCTGCGGCCCCCAGACAACGATGCGGCTGAGTACATAAACCTGCATGGGTACCAGTCGCTGCAGCTCCAGGGCCTGGTGGACCATTGGGGGCACTTCAAGGACATATTCATCGGGCACTCGGGCCGCAGCCACGACGCATGCATCCTCACCATCTCCCCGCTGTTTGCCCGCATGTACAGGGGGGACTTCGCAGACATGCGAATGACCCGGATAGAGGGGGTGATGATGCCCCCATGCATCACTGGCGACCCGGCATATCCCCTGAAACGATGGCTGATGAAGGCATTTCCAGTGTCCGTCACCCCAGCTCAGCAGCGGTACAACACCCACCTCAGCACAGCTCGCACCGTAGTCGAGAGGTCCTTCGGTGCCCTCAAGCAGCGTTGGTAATGTCTAGCCGGCCAGGTGGAGTATACAGTGGAGACCTCCTCCCTTGTCATTGGAGCCTGCTGTGTCCTCCACAACATATGCGAGTCTAACGGGGCCGCTCTGGAGAACCCCCCCTCCCGCCTGGCTCGGTACCGCTGTATGCGGACGTGCCCAACCCCCGCAAGTACCGCTATGCCAAGTGCATCAGGGCAGCACTGGCTTGTCACATTGAGCGCCTGGCCCGTTGCTGAGGCCCCTGTTGCCTGGACCCTCCCAACCACACCTGCACCATGACTGCAGCCACACCGATGCTGCTGTAGCCCTGTACCTGCGTGAAATAAAGCACTCAGATGGATTTAGGTGTGCCACCAACAATTTATTGGGCTCCCCGATTCCCGCCCACTACCCTGTTACACCCGTGCGCCCTTGTGCCCATCCCCCCTCCCACCCCCTCAGTGGTGCCGGGCACCCCCTCCCTTCCCCATCCCCTATGCTGTCCTGCCCCTCCCCCTGGTGCCCCTTGGCCGGCCCCTTCCCCGGGCAACCGGGATGACTGAGGCTACTAACCTCCCTTCATCTGAGGTGGAGAAGGAGGAGGTGCTGTCAGCCACCTGGGCCAGGAGGCCTGCCCCTACCCCCTGTCCAACACCCCTGAGGGGCCCCTGCCCTCCGTATCCCCCCGCGCTGCCTGCTGCCGTATCAGGGCCTGGCAGACTGGCTGCTGGCATCTTTGATGTGGGGGAACGGGTCCCCAGATCCGTGGTCCCTGCTGTTGGGGTGGCGGCGCAGGCAGGGCCCGTGGTGCGGCGGGTGGGGGTGGAGGGGGCACGTGTCTGGGTGCTGTCACAGCACCCGGCAGGGCCCCTGCCTTCAGGAGGAGGGATGTGCCCTGCTCGAGTGAGCGGTCCAGCTTCCGTCCGAGCTCCTCGGCCCGGTGGTCCTGCCGGTCCGAGTGGGCCTGGAGTGCCTCCAGTTGCCAGTTCATGTCCCGCCTCAGCAGCTGCCACTCCTTCCTCATCTCCGCCACCAGCGCCCGGTCCCTCCCCTCCACTCCACCTGTTGCAGCGCCCTCCTTGTCCCCGCCGTCAGCATCTCCTCTGTCTGGCATGTGCTGGTTGCCACTAGCTTCTGTGAGGTCCTCCCTCCGCCTGCACACCTGCGCTCGGTGCTCCTGCATTCTCTGGGCCAGCGGAACTGGCGGCCCCTGGCCCTGGCCCTCCCGTGCTTGATGTGGCTCTGTGGAGCGATATAGGGTTCAGTTCCTCATGTGGGGTGCCGTTCCCCAGCCCCCGCCCCCCCGTCTCCATGCTCTGCGTGCTCCTCCCCCCCCGGCATGGGCACCACCCGCCTCCTGTGCCGCTCCCTCTACCCGTGCCCCATCCCTACCTTTGGGACTGTGGGGGACAGGTGGCTCCCATCCCCTTCCACCACCTTGGCCCCCCCTAAAGCCAAGAACAATCTAAAGACAGGGGGAGGGGAGACATGGAATGCAACATTCATGAGGATGCGAGAGCTCAGGTACACGTTCTTGGCTTGGTTACATCCCTGTTGGAACTTGGTTTCTTTCTATTGTACTGTTTTTTTAGGGGTGGGACTCTGGCCAAAATTTCAATTACTTTCAGTTTTGGTTCCCCTGTGTCTTGGATCTCTTTTTGGATTTAATCGGTGTCTGTTCTTTTTCCCACTGAAGTCAATTTTCCCATTGGCTTTAACAGGAAAGAGAACCATCCAAGAGTCCCGAGACAGGGAGCTGCCACCAAAAAAACAACCCGGGCATCCCACCACCCCACTCCTGGCCTTGGAGGGAGTCTACTGAAGATAAAAATGAAGGAAACCTCAGTTTGGGAAATGTTTTAGCTAAGTTAAAGTATATTTTCTACAGTCAAGTCTGGACAAGAGACCAACTTCTTCTTCTTCTAAGAGTCTGCTCCAAAGTACACCCAAGTGTACAGAGTGTTTCCTTCCACTTTGTCAATCTTCCTTCATTACACAACAGATATTGTCAGCAGCCCCTTGAAAGTTTACTTAAGAACACTATCCTGGTAGCTATTTATATAGCACCAAGCATAAAACATACATACAAGGAGCTCAAATTACTACTCTGAGGAACTTAGTCTAATTTACAGTGTGATCTTCAGGGCTTTTATTACTGTCACTAGTATTTAACACCAGCGTGAGTCCCAATGAAGTGAATAGCAGTGAAGTGAATAGAAGGGGTGGGAAGTTCGGATTATCTGGTATCCGATACTGCCGGTATTTTGCTGTACCGGCAGTATCGGATTAATCTGGATATTGGGGGAACCGGTACCCCGTGCCAGATTGTTTTACATTGCGGCCATTGAAATGAATGACCGCAATGTAAAAAAAGAAAAAAAAACCAAACCCAACCACTTTTCCCTCCCCCATCCAGGTTGCGCGGGTTGAAGAGGGGGCACCCCCCACCCACCCTGGATTTTTTAAAAATCCAAATTTCCCCCGAAGTCCCTGGCTCTGGACTGCCACCGGCGACCCAGAGCCCGCACCAGCAGGTAGGTACTAGGGTGATCCCTGGGGTGGGGGTGGTTTAACACCCCCCCCACCCCAGGGATCACCCTACCCCCCCCACCCAAGGATCGCCTACCTTTGGTGTTTCGGGCGGCGGCGGCAGCACAGCGCTCCCGACGGCTCAGCGCTGGCTGTGGCTGCCGGCTTCAGCATTTACTAGGCCTTCCAGGGAACTTTCCCCAGAAGGTCTAGTAAGCACTGAAGCTGGCAGCCACAGCCAGCGCTGAAGCCGCCCGGAGTGCCGTGCTGCTGCCGCCGCCGCCACCCGGAGCGCCAAAGGTAGGCGATCCTTGGGTGGGGGGGGTAGGGTGATCGTGTGTTAAACCACCCCGACCCCAGGGATCACCCTAGTACTTACCTGCTGGTGCGGGCTCCGGCGAAAATTTTTTTTTAAAAAAATATCCAGGCTGGGTAGGGTGGGTGTGTGTGTGTCCCCTCTTCCACCCACGCAGCCTGGGAGGGATTGCTTTTTCCCCCCATTGATTTCAATGGGGACACTGACACTGACAGTTCCCCATTGAAAATCAATAGATCCGGCACCAGTAACCTGGTATTAATCCGGTAAACTGGTTTTTTGCCCTATGTCCCACCCCTAGTGAATAGTACTTGCAATGGTGCTAAGAGCTAACCCAACACTGAATGCCCTGAAGATAGTGGTGTTAGCTCAAATGACTGAGCATTAGGAACATACAGTGATGGCCAGGATGTAAGAACTGGAAACATGTACAAGGAGTGAGGGATTTGAAAAAGACATAGGTCATTTGGCATAATGGAAAAATAGTGGGGTTTTTTAGGATAGTGTCCTGTGCTGAGAAGCATGGGTGTTGATGCATTATTAGAGACTCTTCTACCTGAAGAATGTGTCGGGCATCGCCATGTGTTTAGTTCAAGAACTGGGTTATGAGTAAACGGTCCTTAAGTTACCATAAAAAGTCATTTTTTGGATTAATTTTGTCCCCTTTCAAAATTACACATTATTGGTGGACAGACTGTGCTTTTTACTTATTATTCAAAATGGCTTAGCGGACACCTCATGCAAGCAGATCCCACTTTATGAGCCATTTGCTTTGAGAATTTTCTATTGGTGCTGAGCAGTGTGTCCCCCCTATGGCATTGTTTCTCCACACTCACTGGATGGCTGAAACTTTTACCAACAGAGGGAAAGCAAAGGGATTCCAAGATGGCATGATAAACCTCAACCAGAACACAGATTTGAATGAATGTCAATTTTTTTTTTCACTTTCTTGAAAAAAAAGTTCATGTGGCTCCCTGCTCATGGAAACTTGCTCTAAATGGTAGCAGACGCAGTCTAAGCAAGATCATTTTTACAGGGTTTGCCAATCCCCTCCCATGGCTGAGTCTAGAAGAGCTCCTCTTTTACATCACTGGCAGAGCCTTTTGGAGCTAAAGATCAAGGTTTCCATTCCCTATGCTGAATGTACACAGCTGGCTTGCCCTTGGATCATCACAGCTAAAGCCAAAAAGCAGGAGGTTGGTTTTTGGAGACAGTCAAGGGCGCATGCATGCATGCCCCAAACGTATATGCTTTGTTTGGTGAAAGTGAAGTTGAAAGCAGGGAAGAAGCAGATGATTCCTCAGTAATGCTGGCACAGGTCACAGCAATGACGACATGTCTAGGGACTCCAGAATCACTGCACTGTTTGTCAGGGAAGGATGCTGTGTTTGATCCACACTTCAAGAGTAATACAGTAACTATAAATCAATGGGGAGCAGACTCAGCTGTGCCCATAAACAACACTAACATACTGTGTTCCTTCCATTTCCTTTCCTCCTCTTCCATCTGCTGCCTGAGAGGCATCTGCTTGAGCACTGATTCAAGAGACATCAAAGAAACAATGGTTCAACCTCAGAAGGTTTGGAGTTTGAGATGCCAAAGGCTTGTCTCTTTGGTGTGATCCCCTCAATGAAGTCAATGGATATAATCACACTAGACAGGGCTTCATGTTGGCCCCCCTTTGCCTCAGATCCACTGGCTGATGTGAAGGGTGTCCGCTGCCAGATGTTTGTCCTGGGTTGGACCAGGGCAGCTCCTCATGGTGTCATTCCCAGAAATGGGGAGTATGCCATGTGGATTAACCCAGCCCAACCTGGGGTAACAGGCTCCCATGGAACACCTCCCATTTGAAAGGCCCCCCAACTGCATATAGGTGTGCAAGCACCAAGGACAAGGCCATGATGCCAGCAAGGATCAGGCCCCTGGAAGAAGCTTCCATCTGCCACCTGGCAGCTGTTGGAGCAGTGGCAGGGGAGTGCGCACCCCATCCATCTGCCCATCAACTGTTGGAGTGGACCCCAGGAATGAGGAGGATCTGTTCCAGTGTCCCTGACTGAGTGGCTACTTGTGCAACCAGGACTGATCCTCATCCTCGGGGTCTTGCTGCTATGGCTGCTCCTCCCTGGGGTCCACTCCAACAGCTGATGGGTGGGCATCCAGGGTGTGCACACACACCCTGCCACTCCAACAGTTAACTGGCAGCAACAGCTGCTTCCTCTGGGGGCTTGATCCTGCTGCCACAGGAGTGGAGTCCCAGGGTTCTGCCTGTGTGATGAGCTTCCTAGGCAGAACCAGAGCAAGAGGGTGGGGGGGGGGGGG
>QEPC01012908.1:1230927-1244462 GCA_003113815.1 Sphenodon punctatus | reverse complement strand
AATGCCAAAAACCCCCCAAAACTTGTAGCTTGGTCTGCTTTCTCTTTTGCAGTCTGTATTTTCATCCAGGACGTGGATGAAAACCAAGCCCTTCTATAAGAACATAAGATGCGTCATACTGGGTAAGACCAATGGCCCATTGAGCACTGCATCCGGTTTCCAACAGTGGCCAGTTTAAGACATTATATTCTGGCTGCAGGGGCGGGATGCGCAGCCAGAATATGCGCAGGGATCAGTCGGTCTAAAAGCTCCCGTTCCCCCCAGCGCGGCTTTGCCGGTAGACATGTGCATGGATGCCAAGCTCAACCTCTGCAGCCATGCACATGTCTGCCGGCAAAGTCACATGAGGAGAAGGCTTTCAGACCAGCTGATCCCCATGCATATTCTGGCTGCGGGGGGGAGGGGGGAGAATGCGCAGCCAGAATATGCAGGGGGGGGAGGGGGAGGAGGAAATGTCTGCAAGTGGTTTTAGAAGTATTCAACAGGTCCCAATGGGCAATCCATTCCCTGTTGTTCACTCCCAGCTCCTAACAGTAAGAAATTATGTCCCTTAAACCTACATGTCTAATACCCATTAATGGACCTACTCTCCAATACCCGTTAATGGACCTACTCTCCAAGAACTTATCCAGTCCTTTTTAAACCAACCAATCTTTTCTGCCACTAGTTAGTTGGATTTTCATCTATTTTATCGGTTTCTGAAGTTCTGGTGTGCCAAATTGAACAAATTTCTCTCACAAGGTGATTGACGAGAAGACTGCTCACTATAACGTGCATACTCTTCATCTCCTATTTGGTCCAGTGAATAGCATTTAGGGATATAAATAAAACACTGTCCATCAAAACAGACATGCTCCATAGAATTAGCTTGACAAGGGAATAAAGGATATTCAAGACTTTCAGGGTAGATGCTTTGGCTGTGTCAGGACACCTGGAGAGGGACGGTTTAGCCATGAACTACTGCATGGACAGTTGTGTCTGCCACAACTGGGAGAGACAGGCAGGTGAAAGACTGGAGGTGGGGACAATTAACCAGATGGAAGACATGCATCTAAGACTTGGTCTTGTGGCTGTCTCTCTCCAGGCCTGTGGTCTGGCCAGCTTACTCTTTCTACTGCAAACATTCCACATCTCTTTATTTATTCTAAAATAAATGCCTCAGGCATCTTGGGGCGGCACACAGCATTTTAAAACCTATTAAAACAAACGATTATAAACTACAATTAAAACAATATAAAACCCATCCCCCCCCAACCCAACCCACCTCCCTCGGGAAAGGCCTGGCGGAACAGCCGGGTCTTACACTGCCTATGGAAAGAGGGGAGGCCGGTAATCAAGTGGCCCTCCAACGGGGGGGGAGTTCCACAGCCGTGGCGCAGCCACAGAGAACGCCCTCCTCATGTGGACACCCGGGAAACCCAGGGAACCCCAAGGAGGGCGCCCCCGGCCGACCCAGGACCCAGAGGGTGAGGCGGTCCTGGAGGTAGGTGGGGCCCAAGTCATTTAGGACTTTAAAGGTCAGCACCAGCACCTTGAATTGGGCCTGGAAAACTATCAGCAGCCAGTGCAGAGCACAGAGCACTGGTGTAATGTGCTCATGTTGGCCTGTCCCAGTCAAGGAACGGGCCGCCGCATGCTGCACTAGCTGCAGTTTTCGAACCAGCACCAAAAGGTATTCTCACGAAGAGTGTGTTGCAGTAATCCAGTCTCGAGGTAATAAAAGCATGGATGACTGTGGCCAGATCTGAGTCAGACATACGGCCTAAGCCAACGCACCAGATGTAATTGGCAAAATGCCCCCTTCGCCACAGCCTCCACCTGGGCATCCAGGCGGAGCTGCGGCTCCAAGAGCACCCCCAGACTCTGGACCTGAGAAATCAAGGGAGGACAGACCCCATCAATGATGGGGGTCATCACTCCCTCGGCCCTCCCCACAATCACTTTCGCCTTGTCAGGATTTAATTTCAGGCAGCTCGCCCTCATCCAGTTCCCCACAGCTGCTAAACACTAGGTAAGCACTGAGACTGCCGGGCCCGAGGCAGAAGAAAATGAGAGATAGAGCTGGGTGTCGTCAGCATATTTTTCATTTCATTTCATGATTTATTTATATCCTGCACTCTCCTAAACCATGTGCGCTCAAGGCAGCTCACAAAATAATTCAGGGTAAACATCCCACACAGGGGAACCCCCAAACATCATAATACAACAATACAGTATAACGATCAATAAACCCATAACTACCCCCACATAGTAACACAATAAATATACTCAGTGTTATACAGAATAATTAACCCCTCTATAGACTACTGACAAGTCTCAAACTACTCAGGCCACGCTCTGCTCACACCAGAGAGACGGCTCCATCCATCACTTTCCTACCAGCCCTGCTGCCACCAAGGGAGGTCATCCATCTCCATCCCCACCCCTCTCTCACCGGGGGGCGGGAAATGTCCTTTCAGCCTTTATCAGTAGCATAATCTTATTATTCCTCCCACACAATACCCCCCCCTTCACCTCTGCACAGAACTCTAACATTCAGGAGAGATGCTGAATTAAAAGGGGTTATCCTTCCCACACACACTTATAAAAGCAAACACACACCCCAAACACAATAAAACCACCGTAAAACGAACATATATATAAGACCCCACCCCTCAGTCAATATCTTCACCCCCCTGCTGTGGGTGGTGGTGGTGGGGGGCAAAGGCACCGTCCGGCCCGCCAACGGCACTTCGCCCTTTGGCGGTGCCCTTCGGCCGCCGCCAGAGGGCATTGCCCTCAGGGGCAGCTCCCCTTTGTAACCGATGGTTACCTGCAGGGGGAGACACAGCAGAGTGGTATTGCAGAGTGGCTGCAGGTGGGGAGGATTCCCAGGGCCTCAGCACCAGGGAGCCAATGCCCCACCCTCCTTCCCAGTCCCTGCACGCCCTCAGGGGCAGCTCCCCTTTGTAACAGATGGTTACCTGCAGGGGGAGGGGGAGGGACAGCAGAGTGGTATTTCAGAGTGGCATATTGATGACATCTCACCCCATATTCCCTGACGACCTCCCCCAAAGGCTGCATGTACACATTGAACAAGAGAGGGGGTAAGATGGAACCCTATAGAACCCCACACGTGAGGCTCTGGGTGGGGAAGATGAAAACTCCCAACACCACATGCTGGGTTCTTCCAGGAAAGAGCGGAACCATTCAAGAACAGTCCCGATAATCCTTGCCTGGTCCCGCAGCCGAGTCACCAACAACTCATGATCAAATGCAGCTGAGAGATCTAACAGGATCAACAGGGTCGAACAGCCCTAGTCCAATTCACGGTAGAGGTCATCAACCAAGGCCACGAGCACAGTCTCCATGCCATAACCCGGACAAATCCCAACTGCAAGGGTTCAAGAAAATTGACCCAGTCCAAATGCTGCTGAGCCACCACCCGTTCAATAACCTTCCCTAAAAGGGGATGGTTAGAGAACGGCTGAAAGCTGGCCAGGGCGTCAACATCCAAAGATGGCTTCTTGAGCATGGGCCGCACCGCCGCCTCCTTGAGACAGTCTGGCACCCTGCCCTCCCTAAAGGAGGCATTGACTATCTCCACCAACAGCAGCCCCAATTTCTCCCGGCAAGCCTTAACTAGCCAGAACGGGCATGGGTCTAGTTCACAACGGGTGGTTCGAACAGTCCCAACAGCATCCCCGCATCCGAGGGCGACACGGGCCGAAAGTCACCCCACAAAACAGGACAAGACGGGGCTTTACTGCCTCTGACCCATTTCCTGTTAAGAAAGCTGCATCAAAATTGTGGTGAATTTGATCAATTTTCTCCACAAAGATGTTCACAAACAAATCACAGCAAGCATTTAATGATTCTAAGTCCAGGCTGAGGGAGTGCTGGACTGACCAGCCTCCTCACCACCCGGAACAGCTAAGCCGGGCGGGATTTAGCAGATGCAATGAGGGCAGCAAAGAAAGTCTTCTTTGCTGTCCACACCGCAACAGCATAGGTACTTAACCAGACTATGCTGCAGTCGGTCAACTTCAGCACGCGAGTGACGCCACCGTCGCTCTAACCACTGCCCTTCCTGCTTCATCCGCTGCAGCTTCTGTTGACTGGCAACAGGATATGGAGCTAAATGGAATAAGATATGGATAGTTCTCCAAGGTAGACACTGAACCTAGGTGGGACCTTCTCACAGAATTCCTGGAATGAACCATCTCTCCACGATTGTCACTGAACTCTGAGCTGCGGTTTGCCTAGTATATGATTATGAGGTTGGATATTATAGCCCCTATGTCGTGAATGTGGGTGTCCACTGTTCCCGACTTGGGTCTCCCTGGCAGCATGGTTATGCCCCAGACACATTAACCTGGTTCTGACATTCTTCCCTCTCTGAACCCAGGTAGAGATGAAATGTTCACTCCCCAAGGGTATAGCACCTGAGCCATTCATTGCCAGTAGGGCTGGGACTCTTGGAGGAATTTCAGCTTCGGTTCTTCATGGTTTTAGGCTCTAATCTCAGTTTGGGGTTGTTGGTTTTGTGGATTGATTTTTTCCTCTGGTTTCTCACCCCTCCCCCATTGATGGCAATGGATTTTCTCCCATTCAAGTCAATGAGGGTAAAAAATTGGGGGGGGGGACCCAATGGAAAACAAAACACACCAGAAACTGAAATTAAACCATAATTTCAGTTTTATGGTTTTAAAACTGAAGCGGACTATTTCAGTTCTATCCAAAACTGAAATTCCCACCCCTGATTGCCAGCTGGCATGAGCAGCAGAAACATTGGCCAGGAAACATCATTCCTGTCCTAACAGGTGAAGAAACAGTGACCACTCACAGCAATTAGAATGTGGCGAGAGTCAGAAAGATCGCTTTAAATCAGTAAATGAATGCTTCATAAATAATCCTGCAAGCTCCAGCAAAAAAAACAAACAAACACAGGACATCTTGGCTAACTCACTCCCAAGGCTCCTGTAAAGAGCAAAGTGTTTGTCACAACTTATGACACAGTCCCCCGATTGTTCCGGGAGGTACATCCCTCAGCCTGTGAGGGATGTAACAATTTGGCCATTGTGCTATCTGAGCGCCAACAGCCTACACCCTTGGCACATTTATTTATATGAGCAGATACTGAAACATTTCAAGTTTACTCAAAGGTATTTAATATATTTTTAAAATCCAGGAATTAATGGGGAAATGCATTTGAAAGAAAATCCACATAAAAAGGGGCAAGAGTGTGCCAGTCAAACTGTGCAATGATGAGAAAGGATGATCAAGGAAAGGCTTGAGGAGCAAGAAGAGGACAACACAATTACTTGCTCATCAGTCTGTACAATCGTTTAGAAGAGTATGTGGCCTATAGACTAGACAGCCACTCATGTATATCCTTGGCATGTCACATATTATTCCATGCCATTTATGCTGTGAATGTATTTGTCGTACGGGTTTACAGGTTATGATTGACACTTATGAGAAACAAGGCTATGATGTACAACATGCAAATAAAGGTTTCTCTAGGAGATCAGAATGCAGTGATGCCGGACGCCAATGTGATTTGCATACAAAAGTAAAGATAATGGTATAAGAATAACATGCTAGCACCCTCCCTCTGTGAGAGATGGGGAGGGTACTGGGTATGGAGCAGGGGAGGGATTTGTATGGAGGATATAGAGTAGGTGGTCTGGGGAAAGGGGTTTGGGTTGAAAGGATGTTTTGCAGATGATGAATGTTTAAAGGGGGGGGGCGCGAGGGTGGATGTGAGGTTGTGTGTGCGGGAATGTTGTTTGTATTTTTATTCTCTGTAGGCTGCCAGAGTCCTTTTTTAGGAGAAGAAGGACATACATCTATCGTATAATAAAAATAGCAAGAATAATATCACTCAAATATGACGGGAAAACTATAAAATAAAGTTTGAATGTGTTGCAAAACCAAGTTAGACAAACAGACAAGAGAGTCACTAGAATTGATCTGTAAACCACCCTGGAACAATGAGGAACCATAAGTCTGAGGACCTATATGCAAGTCAGCTTTAAGAACTGTTGTGAGCCCCTACCTACAAAGATGGCTATCAGGATGGTTGTGACATGACAGTAACTGCGAAGGCACAGGTAACTTACCTGCTTGGAAGGGAGGAAGAGCCTATTGGCACAGAGAAATGGAGTCTGGCACTACAGCTGGACATACAAGTCAAAGTCCGTCCCAAGCCATTGGGCTGGTGTGGTTAAGGCACACCAGTGTCTGTGGCCTATGGTACACGAGGGAGTGATGTAGCCAGCACCATGACAGATTACCTTTGACTTCCCCAACCCAACAAATTGGGTGCCTGCCAATTCATAGCTGGGTGGGTGGACTGGAGAAATGGAGACCCCATTTCAACAAAGCAGAAATGGCTTTACACACCCTAGATGTGAAGAGAGCTCTCTTTCTACCTGGACAGAACTAAGCCATTCCCAAAAAATAATTTTCTTTACATATGCTCTGGGGGCCCTTCCATAGGGTCAAAAGGTCACATCTCAGGCTATAGCTTCATGGCATGTGGAATGCATTTCGCTTTGCTATCAGCTCTCAGAAAGGGAAAATGCCTTAAGGCTCACTACAAAAGTCATGGCAACTTCAGCAACGTGATTCAGAAAATTTCCAGTAGACCAGAACTGCAAGGCTACTACATGGAGTTCTGCACATACATTTATAAGGCACTATGCACCGAGTTTACGGTGCTGGTTTTGGGAGGGCTGTCGTCCAGTCCTTCATAAACTCGGCCAGCCTTCACCCTTCAGGGACTACTGCACAACTCTCTCCCATTGGTGTGAGGGCACAAACTAAAGTTACTTACCTGTAACCATGATTCTTTAAGATGGGCTCCGTCACTCACACTTCCCACCTTCCTTCTCCTCTGCATCAGAGCCCTAGTTAAAGAAGGAGATTCTCTGGTGCAGAGGTTGAAAGGAACCGAGATGCTTCATGCTTTGACCCTCCTATTTATAGCCACACTACAAGCCCGCCAACAGTACAAAATGTGAGAGAAGGGACCATGGAGCGCAATGGGTGGACTGCTTCCAGACGGTTCTTGGAGCCCACTGGTATAAGTGACAGAGCCCATCTCAAAGAACCAAGGTTACAGGTAACTAACCTTAGTTTCTTGTGGATGTGTAGCTGGAGATAACATCAACTTGTGTTCAGTCNCGGCATGGGCACCACCCGCCTCCTGTGCCGCTCCCTCTACCCGTGCCCCATCCCTACCTTTGGGACTGTGGGGGACAGGTGGCTCCCATCCCCTTCCACCACCTTGGCCCCCCCTAAAGCCAAGAACAATCTAAAGACAGGGGGAGGGGAGACATGGAATGCAACATTCATGAGGATGCGAGAGCTCAGGTACACGTTCTTGGCTTGGTTACATCCCTGTTGGAACTTGGTTTCTTTCTATTGTACTGTTTTTTTAGGGGTGGGACTCTGGCCAAAATTTCAATTACTTTCAGTTTTGGTTCCCCTGTGTCTTGGATCTCTTTTTGGATTTAATCGGTGTCTGTTCTTTTTCCCACTGAAGTCAATTTTCCCATTGGCTTTAACAGGAAAGAGAACCATCCAAGAGTCCCGAGACAGGGAGCTGCCACCAAAAAAACAACCCGGGCATCCCACCACCCCACTCCTGGCCTTGGAGGGAGTCTACTGAAGATAAAAATGAAGGAAACCTCAGTTTGGGAAATGTTTTAGCTAAGTTAAAGTATATTTTCTACAGTCAAGTCTGGACAAGAGACCAACTTCTTCTTCTTCTAAGAGTCTGCTCCAAAGTACACCCAAGTGTACAGAGTGTTTCCTTCCACTTTGTCAATCTTCCTTCATTACACAACAGATATTGTCAGCAGCCCCTTGAAAGTTTACTTAAGAACACTATCCTGGTAGCTATTTATATAGCACCAAGCATAAAACATACATACAAGGAGCTCAAATTACTACTCTGAGGAACTTAGTCTAATTTACAGTGTGATCTTCAGGGCTTTTATTACTGTCACTAGTATTTAACACCAGCGTGAGTCCCAATGAAGTGAATAGCAGTGAAGTGAATAGAAGGGGTGGGAAGTTCGGATTATCTGGTATCCGATACTGCCGGTATTTTGCTGTACCGGCAGTATCGGATTAATCTGGATATTGGGGGAACCGGTACCCCGTGCCAGATTGTTTTACATTGCGGCCATTGAAATGAATGACCGCAATGTAAAAAAAGAAAAAAAAACCAAACCCAACCACTTTTCCCTCCCCCATCCAGGTTGCGCGGGTTGAAGAGGGGGCACCCCCCACCCACCCTGGATTTTTTAAAAATCCAAATTTCCCCCGAAGTCCCTGGCTCTGGACTGCCACCGGCGACCCAGAGCCCGCACCAGCAGGTAGGTACTAGGGTGATCCCTGGGGTGGGGGTGGTTTAACACCCCCCCCACCCCAGGGATCACCCTACCCCCCCCACCCAAGGATCGCCTACCTTTGGTGTTTCGGGCGGCGGCGGCAGCACAGCGCTCCCGACGGCTCAGCGCTGGCTGTGGCTGCCGGCTTCAGCATTTACTAGGCCTTCCAGGGAACTTTCCCCAGAAGGTCTAGTAAGCACTGAAGCTGGCAGCCACAGCCAGCGCTGAAGCCGCCCGGAGTGCCGTGCTGCTGCCGCCGCCGCCACCCGGAGCGCCAAAGGTAGGCGATCCTTGGGTGGGGGGGGTAGGGTGATCGTGTGTTAAACCACCCCGACCCCAGGGATCACCCTAGTACTTACCTGCTGGTGCGGGCTCCGGCGAAAATTTTTTTTTAAAAAAATATCCAGGCTGGGTAGGGTGGGTGTGTGTGTGTCCCCTCTTCCACCCACGCAGCCTGGGAGGGATTGCTTTTTCCCCCCATTGATTTCAATGGGGACACTGACACTGACAGTTCCCCATTGAAAATCAATAGATCCGGCACCAGTAACCTGGTATTAATCCGGTAAACTGGTTTTTTGCCCTATGTCCCACCCCTAGTGAATAGTACTTGCAATGGTGCTAAGAGCTAACCCAACACTGAATGCCCTGAAGATAGTGGTGTTAGCTCAAATGACTGAGCATTAGGAACATACAGTGATGGCCAGGATGTAAGAACTGGAAACATGTACAAGGAGTGAGGGATTTGAAAAAGACATAGGTCATTTGGCATAATGGAAAAATAGTGGGGTTTTTTAGGATAGTGTCCTGTGCTGAGAAGCATGGGTGTTGATGCATTATTAGAGACTCTTCTACCTGAAGAATGTGTCGGGCATCGCCATGTGTTTAGTTCAAGAACTGGGTTATGAGTAAACGGTCCTTAAGTTACCATAAAAAGTCATTTTTTGGATTAATTTTGTCCCCTTTCAAAATTACACATTATTGGTGGACAGACTGTGCTTTTTACTTATTATTCAAAATGGCTTAGCGGACACCTCATGCAAGCAGATCCCACTTTATGAGCCATTTGCTTTGAGAATTTTCTATTGGTGCTGAGCAGTGTGTCCCCCCTATGGCATTGTTTCTCCACACTCACTGGATGGCTGAAACTTTTACCAACAGAGGGAAAGCAAAGGGATTCCAAGATGGCATGATAAACCTCAACCAGAACACAGATTTGAATGAATGTCAATTTTTTTTTTCACTTTCTTGAAAAAAAAGTTCATGTGGCTCCCTGCTCATGGAAACTTGCTCTAAATGGTAGCAGACGCAGTCTAAGCAAGATCATTTTTACAGGGTTTGCCAATCCCCTCCCATGGCTGAGTCTAGAAGAGCTCCTCTTTTACATCACTGGCAGAGCCTTTTGGAGCTAAAGATCAAGGTTTCCATTCCCTATGCTGAATGTACACAGCTGGCTTGCCCTTGGATCATCACAGCTAAAGCCAAAAAGCAGGAGGTTGGTTTTTGGAGACAGTCAAGGGCGCATGCATGCATGCCCCAAACGTATATGCTTTGTTTGGTGAAAGTGAAGTTGAAAGCAGGGAAGAAGCAGATGATTCCTCAGTAATGCTGGCACAGGTCACAGCAATGACGACATGTCTAGGGACTCCAGAATCACTGCACTGTTTGTCAGGGAAGGATGCTGTGTTTGATCCACACTTCAAGAGTAATACAGTAACTATAAATCAATGGGGAGCAGACTCAGCTGTGCCCATAAACAACACTAACATACTGTGTTCCTTCCATTTCCTTTCCTCCTCTTCCATCTGCTGCCTGAGAGGCATCTGCTTGAGCACTGATTCAAGAGACATCAAAGAAACAATGGTTCAACCTCAGAAGGTTTGGAGTTTGAGATGCCAAAGGCTTGTCTCTTTGGTGTGATCCCCTCAATGAAGTCAATGGATATAATCACACTAGACAGGGCTTCATGTTGGCCCCCCTTTGCCTCAGATCCACTGGCTGATGTGAAGGGTGTCCGCTGCCAGATGTTTGTCCTGGGTTGGACCAGGGCAGCTCCTCATGGTGTCATTCCCAGAAATGGGGAGTATGCCATGTGGATTAACCCAGCCCAACCTGGGGTAACAGGCTCCCATGGAACACCTCCCATTTGAAAGGCCCCCCAACTGCATATAGGTGTGCAAGCACCAAGGACAAGGCCATGATGCCAGCAAGGATCAGGCCCCTGGAAGAAGCTTCCATCTGCCACCTGGCAGCTGTTGGAGCAGTGGCAGGGGAGTGCGCACCCCATCCATCTGCCCATCAACTGTTGGAGTGGACCCCAGGAATGAGGAGGATCTGTTCCAGTGTCCCTGACTGAGTGGCTACTTGTGCAACCAGGACTGATCCTCATCCTCGGGGTCTTGCTGCTATGGCTGCTCCTCCCTGGGGTCCACTCCAACAGCTGATGGGTGGGCATCCAGGGTGTGCACACACACCCTGCCACTCCAACAGTTAACTGGCAGCAACAGCTGCTTCCTCTGGGGGCTTGATCCTGCTGCCACAGGAGTGGAGTCCCAGGGTTCTGCCTGTGTGATGAGCTTCCTAGGCAGAACCAGAGCAANCCCAAGGATCGCCTACCTTTGGTGTTTCGGGCGGCGGCGGCAGCACAGCGCTCCCGACGGCTCAGCGCTGGCTGTGGCTGCCGGCTTCAGCATTTACTAGGCCTTCCAGGGAACTTTCCCCAGAAGGTCTAGTAAGCACTGAAGCTGGCAGCCACAGCCAGCGCTGAAGCCGCCCGGAGTGCCGTGCTGCTGCCGCCGCCGCCACCCGGAGCGCCAAAGGTAGGCGATCCTTGGGTGGGGGGGGTAGGGTGATCGTGTGTTAAACCACCCCGACCCCAGGGATCACCCTAGTACTTACCTGCTGGTGCGGGCTCCGGCGAAAATTTTTTTTTAAAAAAATATCCAGGCTGGGTAGGGTGGGTGTGTGTGTGTCCCCTCTTCCACCCACGCAGCCTGGGAGGGATTGCTTTTTCCCCCCATTGATTTCAATGGGGACACTGACACTGACAGTTCCCCATTGAAAATCAATAGATCCGGCACCAGTAACCTGGTATTAATCCGGTAAACTGGTTTTTTGCCCTATGTCCCACCCCTAGTGAATAGTACTTGCAATGGTGCTAAGAGCTAACCCAACACTGAATGCCCTGAAGATAGTGGTGTTAGCTCAAATGACTGAGCATTAGGAACATACAGTGATGTCCAGGATGTAAGAACTGGAAACATGTACAAGGAGTGAGGGATTTGAAAAAGACATAGGTCATTTGGCATAATGGAAAAATAGTGGGGTTTTTTAGGATAGTGTCCTGTGCTGAGAAGCATGGGTGTTGATGCATTATTAGAGACTCTTCTACCTGAAGAATGTGTCGGGCATCGCCATGTGTTTAGTTCAAGAACTGGGTTATGAGTAAACGGTCCTTAAGTTACCATAAAAAGTCATTTTTTGGATTAATTTTGTCCCCTTTCAAAATTACACATTATTGGTGGACAGACTGTGCTTTTTACTTATTATTCAAAATGGCTTAGCGGACACCTCATGCAAGCAGATCCCACTTTATGAGCCATTTGCTTTGAGAATTTTCTATTGGTGCTGAGCAGTGTGTCCCCCCTATGGCATTGTTTCTCCACACTCACTGGATGGCTGAAACTTTTACCAACAGAGGGAAAGCAAAGGGATTCCAAGATGGCATGATAAACCTCAACCAGAACACAGATTTGAATGAATGTCAATTTTTTTTTTCACTTTCTTGAAAAAAAAGTTCATGTGGCTCCCTGCTCATGGAAACTTGCTCTAAATGGTAGCAGACGCAGTCTAAGCAAGATCATTTTTACAGGGTTTGCCAATCCCCTCCCATGGCTGAGTCTAGAAGAGCTCCTCTTTTACATCACTGGCAGAGCCTTTTGGAGCTAAAGATCAAGGTTTCCATTCCCTATGCTGAATGTACACAGCTGGCTTGCCCTTGGATCATCACAGCTAAAGCCAAAAAGCAGGAGGTTGGTTTTTGGAGACAGTCAAGGGCGCATGCATGCATGCCCCAAACGTATATGCTTTGTTTGGTGAAAGTGAAGTTGAAAGCAGGGAAGAAGCAGATGATTCCTCAGTAATGCTGGCACAGGTCACAGCAATGACGACATGTCTAGGGACTCCAGAATCACTGCACTGTTTGTCAGGGAAGGATGCTGTGTTTGATCCACACTTCAAGAGTAATACAGTAACTATAAATCAATGGGGAGCAGACTCAGCTGTGCCCATAAACAACACTAACATACTGTGTTCCTTCCATTTCCTTTCCTCCTCTTCCATCTGCTGCCTGAGAGGCATCTGCTTGAGCACTGATTCAAGAGACATCAAAGAAACAATGGTTCAACCTCAGAAGGTTTGGAGTTTGAGATGCCAAAGGCTTGTCTCTTTGGTGTGATCCCCTCAATGAAGTCAATGGATATAATCACACTAGACAGGGCTTCATGTTGGCCCCCCTTTGCCTCAGATCCACTGGCTGATGTGAAGGGTGTCCGCTGCCAGATGTTTGTCCTGGGTTGGACCAGGGCAGCTCCTCATGGTGTCATTCCCAGAAATGGGGAGTATGCCATGTGGATTAACCCAGCCCAACCTGGGGTAACAGGCTCCCATGGAACACCTCCCATTTGAAAGGCCCCCCAACTGCATATAGGTGTGCAAGCACCAAGGACAAGGCCATGATGCCAGCAAGGATCAGGCCCCTGGAAGAAGCTTCCATCTGCCACCTGGCAGCTGTTGGAGCAGTGGCAGGGGAGTGCGCACCCCATCCATCTGCCCATCAACTGTTGGAGTGGACCCCAGGAATGAGGAGGATCTGTTCAAGTGTCCCTGACTGAGTGGCTACTTGTGCAACCAGGACTGATCCTCATCCTCGGGGTCTTGCTGCTATGGCTGCTCCACCCTGGGGTCCACTCCAACAGCTGATGGGTGGGCATCCAGGGTGTGCACACACACCCTGCCACTCCAACAGTTAACTGGCAGCAACAGCTGCTTCCTCTGGGGGCTTGATCCTGCTGCCACAGGAGTGGAGTCCCAGGGTTCTGCCTGTGTGATGAGCTTCCTAGGCAGAACCAGAGCAAGAGGGTGGGGGGGGGGGGG
>QEPC01012908.1:1205911-1220873 GCA_003113815.1 Sphenodon punctatus | reverse complement strand
GGGGGGGGGGTGTTAATTTTTGTGGGGGGTGTTTTAAATTTGTTTTTAATTATGATATTGTAGATTTTTTATGTTATTTTGCTGGAAGCCGCCCCGAGATGCCATAGGCATGGGGTGGGGGTGGGGGTGGCATATAAATACAATGAAAGAAAGAAAGAAAGAAGAAAGAAAGAATTTGAAGTGGAGGAAGTCAGCGTGGTAGTGGGATTTGCGCCAGAGGCGTTCAGCAGCCCAGGTACAGGAGCGGAGATGGTGAATAGTGGGGGTGATCCAAGGACAAGAGTTATGGGAGTGAGCCAGGCGGGAGGAGAGGGGGGCAAGGGAGTTGAGGGTGGAGGCGAGAGAGGAGTTGAAGGTGGAAATGGCAGAATCGGGGGAGGAGGAGGAGAGGACTGAGGGGAGAGGGAGGAGGCAAAGTCCTGGAGCACAATGGCCTGCAGATCACGGAAGGGATGGGGAGATGGGGAAAAGGAGGGGGAACAGTGGGAGAGGTTGAAGGAGGCAAGGATGGTCAGATATGGGAAGGGGCTCGAAGGAGAGGTCGGAGATAGAGCAGTTCCTAGAGAACACAAGATCAAGAGAGTGACCATCAGTGTGGGTGGGGGAGCTAGTCCAGAGGTGGAGATTGAAAGAGGAGGCTAAGGAGAGGAAGCGGGTGATGCAAGGCTGAGAGGGTGCATCAACATGAATATTGAAGACGCCAAGGATGAGTGTGGGGTTGTCATCAGAGAGGAATAGGGTGAGCTAGGACTCGAACTCAGAGAGAAAGGAGGAGAGGGAGCTGGGAGGGCGGTAGATAACCACAACACTGAGGTGCAGAGGGGAGTAGAGGCGTACGGAGTGAGCCTCAAAGGAGGGGAAGAAGAGAGGGGGGAGAGGGTGGGGTTGAAACTGGCAGGAAGAGGCAAGGAGGAGGTCTACGCCACCACCTCGGCCTTCGGCCCTGGGCTGGTGGGAGAAGGAGAAACCTCTGTAGGAGAGGGTAGCAGGGGTGACAGAGTCAGTGGAGGAGATCCAGGTTTCAGTAAGGGCGAGAAGGTGAAGGGAGCGAGAATATAAAATCATGAATATAGGGAGCTTTATTAGCGGAGAAGTGAGAGTTCCAGGGGGAACAGGAGAATGGGAGATGATCAGGGGGGAGACAGAGAATGGGGATAAGATTAGGGGAAGGGGGGGCGATAGGATCGGCGGGAGACGGGCTGTGGGGCAGAGGAGCAGGGGGCACGACGTGGGGAGGAGGAGGAGGAAGAGGTGTGCGGACGGAGGAGAGAGAAGACAGGTTTGGTGGGAGGCAGGAGGAGAGGGGACAGAAATAGGGGGAGAAACAGGTAAGAGGGGAGAGAGGGGGTGGGAGAGAAGGACAGGCATCTTGGTGGGTTGGTTACAGCTTAGTCCTCCTCCACAGCATGGTGGCGGCGTGTCCTCTCTGCTAGGGATGTTGTCTTGCGAACGACAGGGGGTAGGGCATTGCCACTGCAGTCCTGCTAATGGGCCCGCCAATGGGCGACACCCTTTGGATGTTGCCCAAGGGGTGGTGCCCAAAGGGCCCCGGCCTCTGGATAACTACCTGCAAAGGGGAGATGGGGACATCCAATCAGGTCTGGGTCTCCTAGGGCTCCTCACCCTTCCCCCAGCCCAGACCAGCTGCAGGCACTCACTCTGCCCCCCAAAGGGCCCCAGCCTCTGGATAACTACAGTATCTTTCTCTGCACGGTAAGAGTGGATGTCTTAGCTATGGAGAAAGCTGGGTGTTGCAGGATGACCCAGCACAGCTACCGGCGGAGTATATCGTTCTCGCCCAGATGTAGAACGAGGACATTGGGGCAGGGGACCCACTTGATGCTCCTGGAGGGCTGGCAGGAGTTGGTGCCACCTCATACTGCTACAGCCTTTCCAGTGTATCTCTGCTTGCACTAACAACCCCAGCTGTATTCCCCACCCGGTCTGGGCTGCCGCTTTGTCTGCCCAGCGCACCAGACTGTGGCCGATAATCCAGATCTGCCTCCGGCGACGTGGGGGAACACCCGAGGGAGCAAGATGAGAATTAGGGCTGATCGTGGGAGGGGGCATGCTGAACATAGGCCCGGAAAGCCCCCAAACGCCAGCGGCCCAGTGCCTGTATGCCCTGTTATGACATGCTGGCCGCTGCTGCAAAACTGGCGGCTCCTACGTGGAACGAATGGGTTCCATATGCTGCTGCCGGCAGACCCAGATGAGACAATGCAGTCCTAAGGACTGCCGAAAATTGGTATCTCGCGACGTTCCCACCCCCAGCATGCCTGAAGAGGAAGCCGGGTGACAAGGATCGCACCGCGAGGTATGCCTCGATCGCCTGAACTGGGTGGGCATAACCCAGGTGTAGCGGCCCTGTTCAGCCTGACCACCTGCCCTCTCCGGTCAGTTTTTGAGCAGCGAATGCGCAAGTCTATGGCAGCCAGCCCAAAGTTGACGTCGGTGAGCAGAAGCGTCCTACCTGTGGTGTCCTTGGCTGATTCGGCTACAAGTTCACTCACACCAAACCCCCCGAAGAATGCTAGCTTAAGCAACCTCATAACTATCAAAACATATGTGGGGAAGAATCCCCCACATGTCCAGCAGCAAAGTCGAGGTAATGTGAGTCCTCTGGTCCGGGGTGCAGCCTTGCTCCCTGGACTAGCTCTCTAGTAGTCTCCTAGCGAAAAAAACGTTGTCTGGAGGGGGGTGCCCCGTGAGGTTACTTACGAACCCGAGTGCCGACAGTTTACCGGCTATGGTGCCTGTGGCTGCCCCACTTCACCTCAGATGAAGTGCAAATTGGAGCATCTGAGGCTCTGGAATCGGGAAGCCCAGCTCCCACCCTTGCGACAACCGGTATCGTTTGAATTCTCGGAAGGCTCTGTCATAGGCAGCCCTTGTTCGTGGCACCAAGGTCGCTGAATGGCGGTGTACAGCTCTACAACCCAAGTTTCCACACCGACAGCAGCAGCAGCGGTTCCAGGGTTGCCTGGGCTCGTGGAGCCAATAAATGGAAGCGAGAGAGGGAGTAGGCTACACCGTTGTCAATACCAGGAACGTGCCTGACTTGAAAGAGTATGTTGAAGTTTAAACAGGTGAGCACGAGAGCCCTAACCAGCTTCATGATCCTCGGGGACCAGGAAGACTGGGTGTTAATGATGTGGACAACAGCTTGGTTGTCACACCAGAACAGCACTATGAGGTTAGCAAACTCGGCGGGCCAGAGATGAATGGTTAGTACGATGGGGAAAGCTCGAGGAAAGTGAGATTCCTGGTGAGCCCTGAGTCACTCCATTCAGATGGCCACGGTGCTGCCGCCCACCTTTTTCTGAAGAATAACCCGAACCCAAAGCTTCCAGCTGCATTGGAGTGCACCTGAAGCTCCGCCTCCAAGAGGAGCTGGTCCCTCCAGAAACTGGTTCCATTGAATGAACTGTGCCAAGAAGCTGGCCCAGGTCTCAAGGTCCTCCTTCATTTCCCTGGTGAGCCTGATATGATGGTGGGGAGGCGGATTACCCGTGAGCTTGACATAGAGGTGGGACAGGAATGCCCGCCCTGGTGCCACCACCCTACATGCAAAATTCAGGCTCCCCAACAACGACTGGAGGTGGCGGACCATAACCTTGGCTGCTCCCAGGCACTTCTCCACCTTGACCCGAAGGACCTTCAGTTTGTCTTAGGGTAGGCGGGAGACGGCCATGACCGTGTCCAGCTCTATCCCGAGATACATCAATTTAGTGGCTGTTCCTTCTGTCTTTTCAGGGGCAAGGGGGAACGCCCAATTCCGTTGCTGCCCGTTGAAACGTCTGCATCAGCACCCTGCATTCATCTGTGCTGGCCCATCCGATGAAGAGGAAGTCATCCAGATACTTGGTGACTCCCCCCCGCCTCGGCCCGTTGCCTGACGATCCATTCAACAAGGGAGCTGAATCTCTTGAAGCCTGAACAAAAAATGGAGCACCCCATTGGCATGGCCTTGTCATAATAGTACCAGCCACTGAAATGGAAACCTAGCAGATGGAAACTTTCAGGGTGGACTGGGAGGAGGCGAAACGCCAAGTTAATGTCGCACTTCGCCAAGATGGCGCCGGGGCCAAATTGCCTAGCCAGGGCCACTGCTGAGTCAAACGATGCATATTATTAATTATTAATTATTATTATTATAAGCATTTATATAGTGCCAGTGATGTACCTGGCGCTTTACAAAAAATAAGATAGACACGGTCCCTGCCCAAGAACTTACAATCTAAAGACAGGGGGATGGGAGACAGAAGTAAGTTCCCTGGGTATGGCATCATTAACTGAGCCACCCCAGGGGTGGAACAGGTGGTGAATCAATCTAAACTCCCCCGGGGCCTTTTGGGGGACCACGCCTAGGGGGGAAATCACCATTCCAGGGGGAGGGGGAGCTGGGAAAGGGTCAGCTACCCTCCCCTCTGCCAGCTCTTTATCGACCTTTGCCTGAACCATCTGTTCCATCCCAACCATGAACTTCAGATTGGGGGCTACCCGCTGCTGCTGGACTTCACATTCCGGGATCTTAAAACCCTGTCTAAAACCAGAAATAACATAATCCACGTCCTCCTGGTCAGGGTGCCCCTGGGGGGCCAGTTGCAGCTGATTGACCTTAACTGGAGTTGGGGCTCTTACCAGGGCAGTTTGGGTTGCCGCCTCCCTGCCCTCCCTTTTGTGTTCCCCCAGGGGTGGGTCTCCCCTTGGCCCCAGAACTTGCATGGGAGCATGTGGAGGCCACATGGTGCCCCGAGTAAGTGGGGCAGGTGTGGCAAAACCTGCAAGCCACGCGGGAACATCTTCCAAATTGGCTGAACTCCCAGCACTGCCCCACAAAGGTGCCGAGTGCTTTTCTTCATTCCTCATTAAAGGAATCAGCGGCAGATGTGGCCCCCCTCTTTGCCAGCAGATGGCCACTATCCAACCTAGGGGCATTGACCATCCCGCTCATACAATTGAACCAGAGGTCATTGGCATGTAGGTCCCACCACAGTCCCAAGGTGCAGGCTGCTCGATGCTGGATTGCCTCATCATACCGCAGCCACACCCCGGAAGGACCCGCCTTGTATGCACGCCGCACTGTCGGCATACTTGAGGAGATCGGTGACACATCTGGGGTACACCTGTATCATGACCCCTTGGTATATGGAGAAGGCCATGGTCCAGTTGAACCAGTTCCTTTCAGCTTTGGGGCGTTTGAACCGTTCCCTATCTTTTTTGTCATCCTGCTCAGCCGGGTCCACTATAGGATTGCTGAACAGGAGGGCAAATATATCAACGTATTCCCCCCATCAAATTATCTCCCGAGTGGCCAGGAGGAGATGGTCCCCGATTGGAGCTGAGACGGCAGTGTATCCCCCTCCCACTGGGGGCGCTGCCTGGGAATACTGTCCGGAGGCTGGGACACATATGGCCAAACAGGCGGTGACCAAAAAGGGCGGAGGGGGAGGGGCCCATACCCGAAGCGCCTGTCCCTCCAGGGGGTCAGGTGCAAACCCCTGGCCTGTGGTGGACAGCAGTCCGGATGAGGAAGCTCTGCTGCCAGCACTGGGAAAGGAAGGAGGGGAAGTTACTGGGACCCAAGTCTCATTCCACCACAACAGCTGGGCCCTTCCAGCACTCACTGTCGAGCTCTGCTGGGGGCTGGCTGTCGGGACACTGGCCGTTATGGATGTCTGTGTCGTGGGGGGCCAGGCCTGGGTGGGTGCCCCTGTGCGCATGGTGTCCGTCCCTTGCGAGTGGGCCCCTGCCTCACCTGGGTTGTGCTGACTGGCAAGGGAAGGAGCCTCCTGCTGAGCAGCTGGTTGTTGGACATGCTGCTGCGTCAGCGCTTGGATGGCATGCTTGATCCTCTCGACCCTCCAACGCAGATCGTCCCTCTCTTGCTTGCAGGGCTCCATGCACGCTGGCTCGTCCCTGTCTGATAGAAAAGAGGGGAGGGGCTCCCCCGGCAAGCCCCGCGAGGGGGGAGGTCGGACTGGCACCCTGCAGGCCCAGGCTCCTGATAGGCAGGAGCCTGGGGGGCATGCCGGGTAGGGACAGGCCTGCCCCATGGGCCGCCAGCAGGCAGCGCATTCCACTCATGCNTTCCGGGGAAACCCGGAAGTTCACCGGAAGGCCTAGTAGCGTGCTGAAGCCGGCAGCCCCACAGCCAGCGCTGAAGCCGTCAGACCTCCACTTGGAGCTCAAGGTAGGCAATGGTGATCCCTGGGTGGGGAGGTAGGGTGATCCCTGGGGTGGGGGGTGTTAAACCACCCCCCCCACCCCAGGGATCAGTACAGTACCGGTACACTTACCTGCTGCTGATGCTGGCTGGCTCTGGGTCGCACTCGCCGCCGGTGGCCCGGAGCCTGCAGGACTTAGGGGAAATTTTTTGTTGTTGTTTAACTTTAAATTCAGGGTGGGTGGGGGGTGTCCCCCCTTCCATCCGCACAGCCTGGACTTGGGGAGGAAAAGTGTTTGACTTTTTTTGTGGTTTTTTTTTACATTGCGGCCATTCATTTGAATGGCCGCAATGTAAAAAAATCCAGTAGGGGAATCCGATAAATTACACCGGATTACCGGGTTTAATCCGATACTGCCGGTACACCAAATACCGGGCAGTATCAGATACCGGTAGATCTGGTAGTCCCACCCCCAGGCAGTCCTGAGGCAATGCCTAGAATGTCATTCAGAGGAGCTCAGCTCCTCAGGGCACTGGCTGCAAATTCAGTTGCTGGCTCCTCTCCAGTGCTTAATTTGTTACAAAAAGAGAGGGGTCAGGGTTGAAGCCTGCCCTGAAGATGCTAGGGGAGCATGAATTGTCCCCATTAATGCACTGCTTCTGGCCCCAGAAGTATAGTAGTTGGTCAGAGGGGACAGTGGAACTTCCCTGCCAAAGCCGCCCCACCTAGGGTGGCCAGACATGCAAAGTTTAGAGGACACTTATGAGAAATACAGGTTGCAGGGCTGCAGTAGTTCCAGTGCAGCCCTGCAACCTGTATTTCTCATCAGTGTCCTCTAAAATGTGCATGTCTGGCCACCCTCGCCCCGCCCTGCCCTACCCGTCCTTGTTCCCACCTCTTCTTTGCCAGCCCTTGCTCAGGGCCAGAAAAGGTTTGGATGAAGGTGGGTGAGTCCACAACAACCAGTCAGCTGTTCAGTGGCCAGACACCCAGCCTCCCTGACCAACAGCTGATGGAGGGCAGTAGCATCCCTAGTTCCAATGCTGTCAGGGTAGAGACTGGGGCTGAGGCTTCTGCATCCAGGTGAGGTGGAATCTTGAAGGGTAGCAGCAGTGTCAGGATCTGGAAGAGGTTCCTGGCAAGCCCTGGCACAAGGTAAGCCCTGTGGCTCTCTACCTGTTGCTTCCATTTTCTTTTGTATGTCAAAGAAACATCACAACATGGGACCATTAAAAGCTGAAATAAAAAAAACAACTCTTGTCCCATTGACCTGAGGGGGTGGGGACTGTCTCTTCATTGCCTTCAATGGGCTTTGGATTGGGCCTCAAGGAGGGCAATGCAGTTGTGTTCCCCTGGGGAACTAGTTCCTGAGAGAACTGCTTGGTAAGAGGACTCTGGGATTTGCAGGGCCCCTGGTGTTTCCTCCCCCTCAGGGGCAACCTCTGTGGTGCCCTGAAGGTGGTCATGTTTGGGGCCCTGCTGAGAGGGAGTGGTGCCCCCACAACCAGTCCTGGTGAAGCCACTGCTGGGCCCTCAGAAATAGCGGGGCCCGGGGCAGTTGCCCCAGGTCGCCCTGTGGTAAGGCCGGCCCTGCTCTGAACTCTTAATAAAAGTCCCTGGAAATGGACCTTGGGGCTGTGGCAAGAAATTCTCACCAATGGCACAAGAGGCACTGATTGGGAAAGGGGCCTGTTCTGCAAAGTGATGAACGCTTTCAACTCTCCTTGGAGTCAATGGAAATTAAAGGCGCTCAGCTTTTTTGGACACGAGCCCCACTTGGGTATGGAAGAGAAAAGGAATCAGCTTTGGATCTGTTTTGGAGACTATAATTTAGGACAAACCTATGTAGAACCCAAAGTCTCCAAAGTCCAACTTCATCTGATGAGAGTACCAAGCAAGCTGCTCTCTGCATGAGCAGTCAGAGGCCATTCATAGAGTGTCTTCACACAGACAGCTGCCCTACTCTGTCCTGCCTCACCCCTGGGCAGGCAGTCCATTTAGGAGGAGCAGAGGTGGGGCAGGCTGTCCCTGTTCCGGGGCAGCACCGCTGGTAGTGCTCCGGAACATCCAGGAGCCTGTCTCTTATACACATCTAGATGTGTATAAGAGACAGCTATAGGCCTGGATGCAGCAGCGGCTTAAACTGCTGCCATTTCTGTTAGGCTTCAGCTCGCAACTGGGGCTGGGGCCGCTGAAGCTGCACGTGTGTCTCGCCCAGTCGGTGACTCTATTCACCCTATCAGCACCCGCCTGGGTTGCTTAGCAACCCCAGCGGGGTTCTAGCTTCCTGCCCCAGCCGTGTAGCCGCTTTTCCCACCTCAAGGTCCTGCAAACTCCGAGATGGGGAAGAGCCCAGCCGTACTGCCCGTCTCCTAGGCAGGCGCGGCAAAAGGCCTGCCACAGTCCGCCCCTCTTAACAAGGAGTGATTGAATTGAATTGGCAAAGACTGACAGGCTGAAATTGCTCAGAGCTATTCCTGTAGGGGATTCCTGCATCCCTAACCACTTTCATTCTCCTCTC
Organism: Sphenodon punctatus; assembly: GCA_003113815.1. Classification (NCBI taxonomy): domain Eukaryota; kingdom Metazoa; phylum Chordata; class Lepidosauria; order Sphenodontia; family Sphenodontidae; genus Sphenodon; species Sphenodon punctatus. The sequence goes on along the minus strand of QEPC01012908.1, from coordinate 1,212,182 downwards.
TCAGTTTCCTCAATTTTGCAGTAACTGTCCAGGAGTCTGGGACAGTTTCAAAAATCTCTGCCAGTTTTGGGACGTCCTGGAAAATCCAGGACAACTGAGAGGAATGAGTCAATAGAGTAAATGCAGTCAAACCTAGGGAGGATGTTCCCTATGCTGCTCAAAGGTTTGAGGAAAGAAGTGAGAACCTCATTGTATAGTACACTCTTGCAAAACTGTAACTGGGCATCTGTCACCCCCTTTCGGAAAGACACATCTTCTGTATACTGTTTTGCCCCCATGGAATTCTGCTACATCTGCATCAGTATTCCCCTCAGGTAGCCATCGCCTGCACCTATTAGATGTTCAAGTTACTGTAGCCCTACCTGAAGCACAGCAGCTCTTCTGATGGGGTTTTGAAACATTGCTGAGCACCCCAGAAATCCCCTAGAGGAACATACCAGTGCCATAGAAAGAATCAAGTTAAAAGTACAGGGGGATCCCTTCCAAGCCATATTTATTTAGCCTGTCCTGGAAGGCAACAACATTGCAAGCATACACTCAGTTCAGTTTTAAATGACTCTCAAGCAATGGACTTCCACAGATCTCTCTGATTTTGCTATGTTTACAGGTGTATTTGCAGAAGCATGCGCTCCCTCCTACCCTATTGTGAGTGCACAAGGGAACATATAGCTGTGCAAAGCCTGTGCAAAAATAGTGTGTCGTACAAACTAGATCCTGGCTTGCAGCTGGTTAACAGTGGAGCTCCCATACAGCATGTCCTGCACAGCATGATAAAAACACAACTGTGTATTGTAATAGTAATAACAAATGTCAGTATGTTTCAGAAAACACAGCTTGCCCAAATTCTTTGTAGAGAGAAAAGGAAGACAGGATGTGACGAGCATTTCAAACAGCCCCTTCAGGCTTCCAGGGCTGAATTTTCCTGACCTATAATAATTTGTTTTGTTCAGGGACCCAACTCTACTTATACTAGCAAAACATACCTGATGTTATTACAGATTTGTCTGTAGCACTGTAGAAATGTCACCTACCTGAAGTAGGGAACTGAGTATATGCCAAGCTGTGCTGGATCAGTGTCTGGGATCTGTAGATAGAGGCCCTTTCTTCCTCAAAGGGTGTTAACTGACGTGACAGACGTCAGTTAACACTACCCACCTGGGAAGGGGGAGGGCTTCCCCCGGCTAGGTGCGCTCCAGTCGTGGGAACACACGTCCCTGTGGCCTCCTGACCTGGCTGGAGGGGAGCAGGGAGCAATGTGCGGCCGCTCAGCCATGTCACCGCGCTTCCAGCATTGCCCCCCATGACAGGCAGCCATGGTTGCGTATCACAGGCAGCCAGGCCCATGGCTGACTGCCGTAGCAACCCCCCATGCTGGGAAGAGCTGGAACACATGTTCCCACCCAAGTTTGCCTGCTCTTGCTCAGCTGGGCCATGGCTGGCTATGGACAGTGAGTCCATTTGTTCCAGCCCCACGTCTGGCCCAGTCACCACCCCGGGAAGAATTTGTTCTGGACCTGCAGCTGGCAGGCCCAGAACAATTGTTCAGGCATCACACTGGCCCAGTCAGGCCAAAGCAGGCTAAAACGGGCCAGCATGATGTCTGTTAACACCCAAAGAGACATTACTCCAACCTGAGTTTTCCTAGTTTAATAAGGACTTGCTCAATGGGCTCCACTGTCAAGGGAATGGATTAATTTATCACCCCAAACCTACAGTGTACTTCAAGAAAAGGCTTCTCTAAACGTAGGTTAGAACACGGCTCAGGCACAGAGGTTTCTAACATGATGTCATTTCTCCTATGGAAGGGTGTCAAGGTGGCAGATTGCATTACCCCTGAGGCACTCTCTGGGTCACTTCAAGATGGAGCATCCCCAAGCTGGAACTGATTGGTGTATCCGCTAATGGCCAACTCTCCACATAAACTCCATTTTACCCAACATGAAGGCATCCCTTATATATTTTGTAAGCCACCCTGAGCTTCAGAATAGGGTATAAATTTAAATAAGTAAATAAATATTCTTGGAATGAATGCCAACATGGCCACCTTTGCAGCCCAAAATGTGCATTTCCACCATCGTGGCTTTTCAAACTTCAAGCTAGAGCAGGGTCAGAATTTTGCTTTGAATTAAAATTTCAGCAAATATTGGGAACATGAAAGTCAGCATTTCAAACTTGAGACTTTGATTTGCATATTCAGTCAGCTATCGAGTTAGCCTGAAATGTGGGAGTCTGAATGGGAAAATTTTGTTTCCTTATCTGAACAGCTCTAGTTTTAAGCAAGGTCGCTGCCAGTGTCAAGGTAGCTACTGAGGGCTATTGAATGGCAGCGGCAGAGAGGGGTTGGTCTCCAGAATTGTCCAACATTCTTCTTCTTCTTTACATTAGCATGAGCGTACTGAGGCAGCATCGTTGAGGCCTAGCTATGAACAGCACCCTACTGCAGCAAGCACTGTACAAACCCATCACATCAGCATAGCCCAGAAGCACTAGCTGTCTCCTTCATTAGTGGAGGGCTACCACATGCACACTGCAGCCAGAGTAGGGTGGCCAGATATGAAAATTTTAGAGAACATTTATGAGAAATACAGGGTGTGGGGCTGCATTGCTCCACTGCAATCCTGCAACCTGTATTTCTTGTAAGTGTCCTCTAAAATTTGCATATTCCAGCCACCCTAAGCCAGAGAGAACTTACTCGCACCTCTGATGGCATAGGCTCTTGTATATTAACTTTATGTACTTTGCAGTCTTCCCCGGTTCATACCATACACTGCTCACAACAAGGAGAGAATTCAGCAGAGCAGGAGCTCTGTGTACACAGGGAAGAAGCCATAAATTGCCCAACAGAGTACTTCTCAAACGTTAGGACATACCCTGGGGAAAGAGTTAAGATGCAGATTTTGCGTCAGATGCCATCAAAGACTCCTTGGACTTGGCTAGTTTAAATCTCTCTGCCACATGTGCCTGAGCAGGTTGTTTTGAAAGGTCAAGCTCCCAGTCTGCAGCAGCTAACATTTCTCAGCTGTTCTTGGCTCAGACCTCAAGGTATGTAGTCTGGGAAAAGTCCTGCAGCTTCTTTGGGGAATGTCATTCCCTGATGTTAGAAGGTGCATCGACTCAGAGAGAACGGGAAGGACTTTCTTGTAAAAATCCCTGGTTTCAAGTGGTTTATTTTTCCTTCCTTCAAAGAAAAAAGGTTTTTTTGAAACTCTGGCTAAAGCCTTTCAGAACTTGTCGTTTGTTGCTTTATCTGAGAGATATTTTCACTTTGTCCGGGGGATTTGCTCAACGGACCAAAAAAGCCTGGGAAATGAGAGAGCAGGAGCTTCAGGCTAAAGTGGTAGTATGTTGTTAGCCTCCCTTTGGCAGAGACAGATGAAAAGTTTTGTGTTTTTTAGCCCCCAAATATAGCAATTATTAAAACCTCTCGGCAGATTTCCCAGCTGGTCCTAGGGATCTGGCTGTTGCCCAGCAATCAGGAATTACAGCATATCAAACATTTTCTTCTCTTTTTTTTTTTCCCTACTGGAAAAACCTTTCAGTGTATTTTTGTTAAAACCTGGAAAAACCCCTTTCCCCAATCTGACAGATGGAATCTTTGTGTGAAATGCAAATATAAACTGTGTGTACTTACTGTTTTCTTTTTTAGATACACAATCCAGAGAGGAGAGAAGACTTGCTGTATTTATACCTTTCGCTTTGCTTTGCTTGCTTGAAAGCTGTCAGTCATTCCCCTCTCCAGCCCCTGCCCCTCAAACCCAAAAATGATTTTATTGCACATGCACCTGTATTTCGCTGGCTTGGTCTTCTGGATTACACAGAAATCAAGCTCCTTTGTGCTGCCCAATGCCACTGAACTACTGTACCCAACCAGCAGCACTGCGACTGGCCTTTGGTCTGGCCTTGGGGTGCCAAGGAGTCGCCGAAAGCGGTACATCACTCCGCGTGACATGAGCATGCTTTTGGACTACCACAATCAAGTGAGGGCACAGGTCTCTCCTCCAGCAGCCAACATGGAGTATATGGTGAGTTCTTCTCAGAATGCATGCTAGAGGGGGAAGGAGTAATGGTGGGGATAAGGGCAGGGTTTGGGGAAGACTTTCAAGCCATTAAAGGTGCCTAATGCTTTATTTAAAGTCAAGGGGAACAAGATACCTTAAGCACCGTATCTTTGCCTTTGAAAATCTACTCCTTAGTGCCTTGGAGACAAAGTAGTTTGGATGATATCACAGCATTAGCACTGTATACTGAGGAGCTGTTCACATGAAATGGAGCTTAAGCAGGAGAGAATCTACTCCCAACTTAATTTACCTAGGGATAAAGTTTTTGTGTGACTGCCTCAACTTTGGGCTAAATTACACCCCTCCAGCCTGCTCACAGTAGCAGCTTGAACCTCCAGAGTAATTTCCTAGGCTACTTTGCCTCTGAGGTTAATTACCAGAAACAAACTGTTCATGTGAATGCTCTTATCCACTAACACTGAGCAAGGGGTATTATTAACCCCTTGGTTGGAGCAGTTGCACAAGCAGCTTTAATTCTAGGTAAACAAACCCCAAGGTTACCTTACCCAGGGTAGTTTATCCCAGATAAAGCTCTGTTTCGTGTGGACAAACCCTCAGAAGTAGGAGAACGAGAAGTCTCACTGTACAGGCAGTTCTGCAGGACTACAATTTAGTTCTGGGCACAGCAGTGTTGTTATTACTGTTATTGGATATTTCTGAGTATCAGGCTGTGCACTAGGCACAACACGGAAAATGAACTGAACGTGGGTCCCTGGGAATGGTCCTTGGTAATTCAAGCACAGCACACACGGCAAGTGAAGACCACTTGCAAGCAAGATGGAGTGTGGGACAGAACAGAGGGGAAGAGGTGGCCAGGAGTTCATCAGGCTGCTCTTGGGAATGTCTTGGTTCCATTAAATTAGTCAAATTCTTTTGGTTTCATGTCTCATAGAGGAGGTGGCAGAGTTGCTAGAAGGGGCATGAATGGGGAGAGGGAGGGTAGCATTAGTGCCCTACCTGCATGATGGCATTTGCACTGGCTGGTATGCTATGTGTGAACAACGTGCTTTGTTCTGCACAGTTTAGGCAAGCAACAGCCCCAGAGCAGACGTTGGCACTGCAGTGACCCCTCTTGCCAATGAATGGATATCCCCGCCCTCAGTGTCTTTCTCTCTGTCCAATCTGTTTCCTCCTGGAGACTGCAGGCACCTGTTAACGTCAACTCACCTAGACTTCTGGGAGGTTTCCAGACCTGCAGACAGAGGGGGCCACTGTGTGCACAGCTCACTCCACTAGGGGTCCAGACATGCAAGTGTCTGCATTGTGTAGCAACAGGCAGACTGCAGCTCACAGGACCCCTCAAGAAACACCCTCCATGGGAGCTTTTTGTTCTCTCAATGGAGCTAGCTGCTGTGTGCTGCCAGCAGAGAGAATGCAAGTCAAAGGGGAGCTGCCAAATCAGTCTGTCTTCCCCAGCCACAACAGCAGTCCCTGGGGAAACGCGGTGCCTGAATGGGGATAATTCATGCTCTCCCAGCATCTTCAGGACAGTCTCAGTTTGCTTTAACATTCATAGGGCTGTAGGGATTGCCAAATTGGACCAGATTGCAGACAGAACCAGGGTCCCGGGCCAGCCAATCCATACACTCCAGAGCAAGGGGTAAGAAGGGGTGGGACATCAGGGCAAATACCGGGGTACCGGTTTTACTGGTTCCCGGATTTAAAAAAACCGGCTTACCGGATTAATACTGGTTTACTGGTACTGGATCTTTTACACTGATTTCAATGGGGAACTGTCCCCATTGAAATCAATGGAAAAAACCAAAAACCTCCCCCCTCCCCGAGTCCAGGCTGCGTGGATGGAAGGGGGGACACTCCCCACCCACCCTGCCCAGCCTGGATTTAAAGTTAAACAACAACAAAAATTTCCCCTAAGTCCCTAGTGCGGGCTCCGGGCCGCCGCCGCCCGCCGGCGAGTGCGACCCAGAGCCAGCCAGCACAAGCAGCAGGTAAGTGTACCAGTACTGTACTGATCCCTGGGGTGGGGGGTGGTTTAACACCCCCCACCCCAGGGATCACCCTACCTCCCCACCCAGGGATCGTCATTGCCTACCTTGAGCTCCAGGCGGCAGCGGTCTGAAGGCTTCAGTGCTGGCTGTGGGGCTGCTGGCTTCAGCACGCTACTAGACCTTCCGGGGAAACCCGGAAGTTCACCGGAAGGCCTAGTAGCGTGCTGAAGCCACCCCCCACCCCAGGGATCAGTACAGAACTGG
>QEPC01012908.1:1164726-1203051 GCA_003113815.1 Sphenodon punctatus | reverse complement strand
ACACGAGACGCTGCCGCCGAATACGCGCATGTGCGGCCCGACGCGCATCCATTTCCGGCCGCGTCTGACCAGCCTCGATCGCCGACCCGGTCAGATCGCGCCCGGAAATGGATGCGCGTCGGCCGCGCATGCGCGTATTCGGCGGCAGCGTCTCGTGTAGAACGGGCTGCCGGCTTTTTAAAGAAACAAGCGCGGGCGCCGCCGCGCTCGTCTGAAAACGGCCTAAGGCTCTCTTCACGTGAGCAGATGTCCTACAATAGGGTGGCCAATGGCCATACCTCCCCTTTAAAAGAGGACATTTATGAAAAAGACATGGTGCAGGGCTGCACTGGAACCAATGCACTCCTGCAACATGTATTTTTCATAAGTGTCCTCTTTTAAAGGAAAGGAATGGCCACCTTTGCAGGTGATAAGAGTTTTTTTAACCAGGAGGAAGTGCCTCCTCAGGCTATAACCTAGGGTTGCCACATCTTGTGGTTTGACCCTGACACTCCCATAGGCCAAAATGGGAGTGTCAGTACCAGCCACGCAAAGTGGCAACCCTACTATAACCCCCTATCTTGCATCTGTTCAGAGGAGCACAGCCCCTCCGCCCTCCAGTACCCGCAGTTGCTAAGAGAGGTTCACCTCCCTTTTTTCCTTGCTAAAACCCTGCAAAGCCAAAGCGAGGGTGTAACCAGGTAAGAAACTATTGCCTCTGCATCTTCTCACCTGCTAGTGTAAAGAAGCCCTAAGTGTCCATGTAGCCACTCTCTTTTCATTTCTATTTGCCCAGAGATGGAATTTAACCCAGTCAGAGTGGCCCAAGGTGGTGGACAGACCGAGAGCTTCAAATTAACAAAGCAGGAGCTTATGAGCTGCAGGCTAATAAAGCGCATGAGCAATTCTGCAAATCAACCCCATTCCTGCAAACGTCATTGGGAAATTCACAAAGGAGGTGCAAAGTTTGACTGTTCCCTTCAGCCTTAGTCCTGTTCCATCCTCGCTCAGGTAGTCTAAACCCCAGCAAAGATGATGTAGAGTGCAATGACGCACACAACAGTGAGACCTGAGAGTTTTCTGGAGCTCAACCTTCAGTGCTAGGGTCTAAAATAACTGTGCTGCTCACCCCAAGGGGGAAAGTCTCCGCTTGGCTCTGCAAGGCTCTTCTTTGCTCTGAGCTGGAGCCTGATGAAATATGTTGTTGTCCCTTTTGTTGTTCTGAGCAGGTGTGGGATGAGAGGCTAGCCAAGTCTGCTGAAGCTTGGGCAGTGCAGTGTATATGGGATCATGGGCCTCCACAGCTGATGAAATATATTGGACAAAACCTCTCCATTCACTCTGGCAGGTAAGTGGTCCCTGAGAACGCCCCCCCCCCCCCAATGTTGTACCAAAAGAGGTCAAACTCTTCGTTCTTCAAAGAGATGCTAGGAACACCAGATTTCTGGCCTGTGAGATGAAAACCAAACGTTTGTCATAGTGGAGTGGAATTTTGCACAGAACAAAACCCAAATTAGTTGCAGTCGAGTTGTTAGTAGTTCTATAATTTAGGACTAGATCGTTCTCCTCTCTGCAGTCACAGTGAACAACATCATCTGACTCCCCGACTGATTCCACTGAATTGGGAGAATCTCTATTCCAGCAACTGTGGAAAGTACTAGTGGTGAAACGAATATACGCTGTGAATAAATACTGTATTCGCTAAATTTACCTGCTTCAGTTTGGTTCTGGCAAAGTGGATAAAATACTATTTAGTCCCTCTTCATTTGGATGGTTGCTCCAGGTTTCCTGCGTAGGTTTTCTGGGTCTTTTTGTTTTTATTCCCCAGTCATTTTTGTTTGAATATTTGGTTTACTTCACCAGGGAAAGTAAGAGGGTCAATCTCAGTGCAATCCACAGGGCCAGAGCCATCTAACTGTCAGTAGCAAAAAGAGGCTTTTAAATATTCAGGAGAATGTGCTGAGTCGGAAACATATTACTATTATTGAAGGGATTTGAAGTTCAGGAGCCAGCAAGCTGAAGAAATTGAATACAGGCATGTGATCATGCTGGATCATGGAGGAGAAAACTCCCCTGTTTAAACAGGAATAGTTTTAAGCAAATGGGCAAAACTGGCAAGAAATACACATGGAGATCAATGGAGGTCTCGCTTTGCCAGGAAAAGTCAGCTTTATACCAGGGCTGAAAGGGAGAGATGACTCTTCATATTTGAGAGGATAGCTTGCATACTTGTTCCAGAAACAGTCTTCACCACCACGGCAAAATTCACAAAGTGGTTTATTTGGTTACCTAATTTCATGTCCCTTCATTCAGTTACTTTGCTATTTTGGTACTGAGGTGAAAGAAGGAGTGAATGCCAATGTAACCAAAATGACCATTCGGAACCAGAAGCAAAATGGGAGGCAAATGCCGCTTGGTATTTCTCATTAATAATTAAACAGACAGGAATCCACTGAATTTGTTGAATTTGATATTGACAGTGAGGCCACAAACCACTTATTCTGGAGAAAGTACTTTATGGATTGCACCTTGAATATTTGTTTCCACCCTAATTTATGCCCCCCCCCCACTCTGAGATCAAGCAGGGGTTTGAATGTGATTAGGAAATTATTGGATCCGGCCTACAAGGGGGGCAGATGGCAGGAGGCATCATTTTACATGCAGAATGTGAGCAGTTCCTAAGCCGCCTGTGAGCAAAACTGTGCCAAGCTGTGACCCCATTCTCAAAGCCACTGCAGAGACCCAAAGGGAAACTCAAAAGCTCCAAGAACTTTACCGCTATTCTGTTGCTCTGTTCCCTAGTCCTAGCCTCATTTTAACCTAGCTCCACGCTTTTTCTGTAGGGCGGAAGGCACCCTCCTACTTTATGAGAAACACCTCTGTAGGGAATTGCTAGGCAAGTGCTCCTAGAGCAGGGATGGAGAACTGTGGCCTGGGGCCAAATCCGGCCTTTTTAAATTGGCCCCTTTCCAGTTCCTAGATCTGGCCTGTGAATCCAGCCCCTACACTCAAGCACTGAAAGAGTGAGTTCAGGGAAAGGAAGGGCAGATGAGACATGCACCAAGGACAGAGGGTGGATCCATGGCTCAGATCCATGATTAACTGAACCTTCCCCTTCCTTCCTCCATCCGGAGCACATACCTTAAGCACCCTCACTCTCCACTCCTATGTGAAGCCTGTACTCATTTGCAAAGGTAACCCACCCCTGTCCTAGAGACATATCTGTTAGCAAGTTGGCACAAGGTCTGATTGCTCTGAGGTGAAGTAACAGGTTTTCTTTTGTGGTTTTCTTTAGGTACCGGTCGATTGTGGACCTTGTGAAATCTTGGTACTATGAGAAGCAGCATTACTCCTTCCCATACCCCCGTGAGTGCAAACCCAGCTGCCCTTCCAAATGCAGTGGCTCAGTCTGCAGCCATTACACCCAGGTAGGAGGTGCTGACAGGAGCAGAACTTGCAGCTGGCCAACATAGGTCTCACCCCAGGGGTGTTGCAAGGCTATGGTGGGCTTGGGCTTATGTCTCAATTATGGATCTCCTTCTTGGCAAGGGGGTGGGGTCTCCCTAAGCAATGACCCTCCCAAGGGGGCTTCTGGCCAGCCTTGGCCTTCCCCACAAATGTGGTACTGGCACCACCCTGACTCCCAGAGACTTCCCCCAGAGCGACAGCAACTCCACCAGGAAAGAGGTTTTAAGAGTGGGCGGGGCCAGCACTCCACCCCTGCCCTGTGAAAACTTCCTTCTTGGTGGGGCCATTGCAAGGGGCCTGAGCGCCACTGGGAAATGTTTGGAGTGGGTGGGGGCAGAGTGTTGATCCCGTCCTCCCCCATCCACTCTGAAAATTTCCCAGCAGTGGTCAGGCTGCTTGCAAAAGGGCCCCCTCAGACAGTCCAGTGCCCAGGCTTAACTGAACCCCTCACTCCATGATAGCCATGCCTCTGACTGACCCTCCCACAAGCAGCAAGTAAGACAGTAACTTGTCAGATCCAGAACTCTCAGGGTTGCTGTAATATCCACTTTTGTGGTGACAAAATAAGTGATGTTTCTAAATGCTGTAAACAAGGGGGATGCAGCCTTGCCCCACCAAGTAAGACAAGGAGCTTGCTGGGTTTCTGCTGGAGAGGTAACACCTTAATCGCTGTGGGGGTGTTTAGTTAAAAGTTCCAGTAAGCTTCTTGGGAAATCAGTTATTGCCATTGGACCGAGCTAGGCTTGTTCTCTGTGGTAGGGGAGGCTTAGGCTTGTCAGAAGGGATGCGGGAAGCTCCAGCAGCTTTGCAGGCCAAGGAGCCAGAACTACAACTATGTCTTATTCACAGTCAACAGTGGGCAACAACAGACGCTCAGCCGGCACGCCGGCTACACAACCTGGAGACCGGGGGTGTCCTTGGGTCAGGTCAGGGCACTGAATGGACGTGCACCCAACTGGGCTGACTAGTGAGCCCTCCCCATGGGAAGAGAACAAACCTGCGGGCCCCACCCCTGGCACCCCCACCCAGTGCCCCGCCATGATGGGGAAGCCATGGCAACCAATCACAGGCAGCTATGGCTGCTGGCCGTGGTGGCCCCCAATCCCTGGCAGAGGATGGCAGCAGGTACAGATGTGTGGACTTGTTACAGGTCATGTTGGTCCACCTGGACAGCCCTTGGCCTGGACTGTGGGTCTGGGATCTTCCAGGGAACCTCATCCGGGCCAGCCACCTACCCGAGTTGGGGCAGCAGCAACCCAACATCACAGTGAGTAGAGTCCCCAGCCAGGCGGGTGATAGCAGGCCATAGCAGACTCACATTGCTTTTGTTTTCACCTCTTGGCTTATTATTCCATGGCCTATCATAGTCTAGAAGAGGGGTGAGGAATGTCAGGCTGTAACTAGTTTTTTTTTTGGCCCCTTTTCAATTTCTGGATTTAGCTCGTGGATCCAGTTCCTACTCCTAAGCACTGGAAGTTTCACGGTAAGGCAGTGGAGATGAAGCCCCACCCATGCACACAAGGATAGGTCACCGATACATAATCAAGTGGCCCCTGGGCTAGAAACTGAAAATCAAAACCACCAGAGGGCACCCTACTTCCCCCAACCTGTCACTTATGACAGCTGTCATTCTGATACTACATTCTCTGCAAACATGTATCAAAGGCACCGTCCAAACACTGGCTCCTGTTCTAGACACAGTGGCTGTGTTTTCCATTGCTCTGTCCACCCAATGCCTTCTGTCCTGACTGAACTTGCTGGGTGGAAGCAGGAGTGAGACTGTGGGAGTCTGGTTTGAATCCTAAAGAGAAGCCCAAAGGGATGGGAGTCGGCATTCCTGACCGTTCTACAGGCAGCCTGCGCTGGGAGACACTGCCTAGCATTCCCCGACATCCCAGGCTCGTAAACCTAGGGCTGCTACTTTCTAGCACACATTGCTTGTCCATGAATTGCTGGGTTTATCATCACGGTGCTGGGGATGTATCGGAGTCCAGCTTCTGGAGCACAGATGGGAAACTCTGGCCAGCAGGCTGGAATGCTGCTCGTATTTGGATTTGGCCTTAGTTTCCCTCCATTTTGCCAGTAGCACCTCAAAGCCTGGGGGGGACCCCAAAACCCATAAGGCACTTTCCAACCTAGCTGATCATGAATCAGTCCCTTGGTGACAGAGAAGCTATTTAGTGTGCAGAAATGTCTGGCTTCCCCATGAATACAGCTCCTTTATCCCCCTGCTGAGCACATCCAGAGGGGAGAGCAGCAAACATGGGGTGGAAAATGTTCCCTTCGCGCCTGGGTTGTGGCAAAGCATCTTGAGGCTGTAATTAACAGTGTGCTGTCTGCATGGCTCTGGCGAGGGTGTCTTTCTGCTTGGCCTCGAGCAATACCTGGTCCAATATTTGCATGGGTGTCTGTGGGTTTTTTTTATGTCCCTTTTATCCACTTTCCACCCAGATCCTCTGGGAGCATGACAGATAGTGCTGTTGTGTCTGGAGAAACAGCAAGGAAGAATCTGGGAATAAACTAGAAAAATAACTGCTTTTGATTAAGAGCAAAGCTTGGCTGCAAGGACCAATTGGACACGCAGCCTGGTCCTGATCACTTTGCAAGGAGCAAGGGAGTATTTTCCAAAGTGTTGAGACTGGCCCTTCTCCTTGTATGTGAAGTGCATCCCCGCACATTAGACTGGGGTGTCAGGCTGAGTGTTTGACGAAGCTAATACTTGGGTTTATTCCTAGGGCTGCCAGTTTCACTCAAGACACTCTGGATTTTGACCCAGTGTCCTCAGGCTCCAGGGGAAGCCATGATTTCCCTGGGTCAGCCAGAGACACTTGTGGCTAACCCAGAGAATTGGGACACTTTGGGTTGGCCACATCAGAAAGAGAGTGGACCGCAGGACCTGTCTTGCCTCATTTCCAATGTGCCCCGATAACATACCCCACCAACATTTTCAACAGCCAGACAAGCCTCTGAAAGAGAGACAGTGGGATTCAGCAGCCGAAGAGGGGCTGTCCTTCCTAGATAGGGACTGTTGGGAGGTATGGCCTAAGTGGGATGATAAGCAGGCGAGCTTTTGTCCCTGTTTATACACTTGGGATGTTGGGAGGTGCGAGTGTATGAGGGGGTGGAGCTTATTCGCAGCGGGGGTGGAACCTACTGGATGAGGAGGCGGAGCTTGTCCCGCTGGCTACTTGAAATGCTGGGAGGTATCTGGCTTCATAAACAGTGGGTTTACATCAGAAAGGGGGTATGACAGCCCCTTTGCTCCACCCCTTCCAATGTAACCTCCCCTCCTGTGGGTCTCCTCCTGGGGCAGGGGCAGGCATTGCAACCCTGAATTACAGCTTCCAGATTAAAAAGGCAGATTTCTGAGATAGCAACTGTGCCGGCCACTATCTTGCATGTTTGGCCTTAAGTGACAGTATTGTCCACCCATGAGGTAGAAGATGCACATCAGTGACTACCAATGAAAATCAGTTTTGAAGAGTTTTAGATCACTGTGCCTTAGCAAAGGGAGATTCCTAGCCCAAACAAACCAAGGATCGACTCTCTGCTTGCTTTGTTTTCCAGGTCTGTCTTCTCCTTACAGCTGCTCTTTTCATGTCTCTGTTGCAGATGGTGTGGGCTTCCTCCAACAGAATCGGCTGCGCCATTCACACCTGCACCAACATGAACGTGTGGGGCAGCAAATGGCGGCAAGCTGTCTACTTAGTGTGCAACTATGCCATCAAGTAAGTGGCCCAGAGGGGGCCTCCCACCTGTCCCAAGCAGCAACAGGGGTGGAATGGGAGCTGGGTTTGGGTTTTTTTTAATGCTGTTCTTGCAGGGGCTTTCTCATCAGCTGCCCTCTGATTTTCCTTCTTCACAACAAACCTGCCCTGAGAATCAGGTGGTGTATTTATTTATTTATTTATTTGGTTTTATATTCTGCCCTATCCCAAGGGCTGAGGGAGGGTTACAAAACACAGTATATACATAACCCCTCCCCGCAAAAGTATTTCCCTAAAGCCTATCCCTGCCCACCAAATGCCAGGCCAAGTAGGAATTTCTTACACTGTCTCCAGAAGATGCTGAGGCTTGGGCTTTGGTGAATTTCCAAGGGAAGGAAATTCCAGAGTTGGTGTTTGACCGCAAAAGCCCCAGCAGGAGGGACATGTAATTTGTGTATTTGTGTAATGGGAATCCTGTCTCTGCTTTAACTGCAAGGGTCTGAAGGTCCTGTTGAGCCTAGGCTCTCATTTGCTGCCAGAACTAGCTGAATGAGGAGTTTCCTATAGCTCTGCAGGCTTAGGAATGGGACCCTGTGTGTTCTGCAATTTTCCCCCAAAAATCCCATAACCAGGAAACCCAAATTCTGCAAGCAGAATAAATCATGCAAATTAATCAAATCCTATACATTAAGCAAATTTGGAATGCAAATGGAATTCCCAAAATGCCATTGCATCAATTCTGAAACCTCTCCAACAAACAAACAAACACACCCATAGAGACCTATCTGCATGGGGGCTCTTGTTTCCTGTGAGTGGTCAGGGATATTCCTCTTTAGTGGTTGTAGCACAGGGCTGCACAACCCTGCACTATGTACCAGCAGCTAATGGAGCCAGCACCTTGTTAGCTGGCTCACCATGCTGACATCTCATTGGTTTGTTCATAGAGCTCCCTGCTCAGTCTGTAATTCTGTGCTGACAGAGGCAATTTCTGCAACAACTGGGTCAATTGCACAGTTCTGTGAAAATGGCTGCAATCACAGCAGTGCAGAATTCATGGGGCCCTGCTTATGAACAAAGGGGTTCCTCTGGAGAGAGAAGAATTTGCTTTGAGAGAGGAGCTTTGCTGTCCTATCCCCTTGGAGCTCCGTTAAGGCTGAGGCTGGAGCCATCCTATGCCTTTGTGCAGTGGGGTGTGATGGTGCCATAACTGTTTCTATTAGGTTAAACCCATTCACTTTAGCTAAGTGATCTCAAACCTGGAGTCTTCCACCTGCCCATGTGGGTGAAGAGATGCTTGCACACCCTGGTACTTATGTAGGAGAGTCCTATCGGTGTGTACGCGTGCAGGGAATTCTACAGTTGCAGTGCTTGTTTGGGACTCCCTCATTCCCTTTACTGTACGAACGCATCTCCAGGTGCACAGGCTTCAGAGGGGGTCATTGGGTATTCACAACCCCCCATCCTTCTGCTGCAACCCTTTCCTCCACTCTCTTAGCTGCGGTGATATCAAGGTTAGCTGGCAGGCCACACCACAAACATCTAATGTAGATACAGGTTTGATCCCCTCCCTCAGACACTCTATTTGCCTACCTAGTAAGGTTATTGCTTAAACAAATTAGTGGGTACTGGGTACTACTAATTAAGCCAGTGAAAATTAAAACTCTGTAAAGGTTCCCCACTATGTTCCCAAACTCAAAATGCATCTGTAGAGATACATTATATTACCTTGCAGGGGATCTCTTGCAAGGGACCCCTTCACATTTAAAGGCATCTATACAGATACAACCACAACATGTGACCCTGCACAATTTGCTCATTGCACAATACGTGGGTGGTTGAGGGGGTGCAACTATGGCCTTTTTCCAGAGACCTATTATATCCCCTCCCCTCTTCCAGTCTTCCAATTCCCAACCCCCACAAAAATGATTAAACACCTTTAAAAAAACAACAAAAAACCACTGTACAGAGAACATCTTAAAACCCTACAGTGGAATGGCATGGATAATTGGATATTAAGGTAGGATTTTTTTATTCTATTAATTTCCTTGGGATTTTTGAGCTTCTGCGTGTTTTGGTCTGCCTTAACTTGGTTTTTAAGCCGAGAGGGTTTTTTGTGTTTTAATTTTTTATATTTGTTGATTTTTTATTATGTTTTATGATGATAGATTGTTTTATGTTGATTGTTGTTAGCTGCGCTGGGTCGCCTGTGGCGGGAAGCAGCGGGATAACATTTTAAATAAATAAATAAATAAAATATAGCACCAACAATGTACCTGGTGCTATAGTCATGAATCTGTGGTGCAGGGGAGGGGAACAGAGGGAGAGACAGGGATATGTACAGTCTCACTTATAGGGAAGTGAAGCTGCGAGAGAGTTGCTTGCCCAAGGGCCACTCAGTGAGCTCAAGACAAGGTCTGAACTCTGGTCTCCCAGGTCCAAGTTCAACATCATATCCATTAGGCTACACTGGCTCTCTCTGAGTAAAACAGATGCGATTTAGGTCCAGTTTGGCCCGGGACCCAGCAGCACGTGAAACCACACACCATCAGATTTTGGCGTGGGATTGCCCCAGGTGGTGTTGGAGCTAGCCCGGGCTGTGACCTCCAGATGACCTCCAAGGTCCTCCATGACCTCTAAGGTCATGACCCAAGCTAGAGACCAGAGTAGGCCAGCACATCTGTTCAGCTGTGGCTTTCCAAGTCTGGCCCAGGGGCTGCCATGGCCAGCAGCCATGGCTGTGCCTCGTTTGCCTGTCATGGTGGGGCGCTGGGAGCACAGCGTTGGTGGGGCCGACCACCCACATGTTTGTTGTCCTCCCAGCCATACCTAGGCTGTGCAGTCAGCAGGACGGCTCTCCAGCTGTGGTCGTGTCAGGTTGGTGCCCCCACCTGACCCAGGCCATTTTGCCTGGGATTTTCCACCCTGGGGTGGCCTGGGGAGCTGTCCTGCTGGCCCTACGTCTGTTTTTACCCATTGACTCAGTCCTTGCCCCCCCTCCCCCACTGTTGGAGTGAAGTGACTCATGCCAGGCCTCTCTCTCTTTCCAGGGGGAACTGGATAGGAGAAGCACCTTACAAGGTGGGAAGACCCTGCTCGGCATGCCCACCCAGCTATGGGGGCGTCTGCAACAACAACATGTGCTTTACGGGACTCAAATCCAACCAAGTGAGCTGGTTCTGAACTGGCTTGGCTATTCCCAGCTGGAGGAGCCTTGACCATGTACACTGACTTGGTAACCTAGGTGAACTATTTATAACAGTGAAATCCCAGGCGGCTGCTTCCCCCTCCCATCCCCCACTGTGTTTAGGAAGCTTTAGTCAGTCCCTATGATTATATCCCAGCTGTAAGCAGCTTGCCCCATAGTGCTGTGTACAGTAGAGAATGGCTGGGCTGTCATTTTTGTCTCTTGTTTTATACAATTCCTTGGGGCAGTGTTTGCTCATTTTTACTTTGCAGGAAGTAGTTGGTGTTAGATTGATGGGCTATATCCATCTCTTGAGAGAGTGTCTCCAGTTATTATGGGACTTGGAAGTTCCAGCGTCAACTCTGTGGTCTGTTACAAGCTCCCTGGGTGACCTTGGGCAAATTGTTTAGCCTCTCTGCACCTCAGCTCCCTTTCTGTCATGAGTGGGCTCAACTGAGCCTGAGCATTGGACTCTGAAGGGTCCTTTGTAAGCAGCCTAAGCACAGCTAGGAAATGTTCAGACTGGGCGTGGGGAGGGATTGGGGCCAACATTCCACCCCTGCCCACTCTGAAAAATTCATAGCAGCGTTCTAGCCACTCGATAAAATGTGGGGCCCCTGGTGGCTCCTCCCCATGGCCCCACCCACGCAGGGGCACCCTCTGCGGGGTCCTAGAATAGTCATGTTTGGGGGCCCCTGGGAAAGAGTGGGGGATCCTGTACCCCTCCTTGGTGAAAATATAGGGGAAATAGCAGCGTTCTAGCCACTCGATAAAATGTGGGGCCCCTGGTGGCTCCTCCCCATGGCCCCACCCACGCAGGGGCACCCTCTGCAGGGTCCTAGAATAGTCATGTTTGGGGGCCCCTGGGAAAGAGTGGGGGATCCTGTACCCCTCCTTGGTGAAAATATAGGGGAAATAGTGGGGTGCAGGATAGTTGGCCCTGCCTACCCCCGCCTGCTCCTAAAACTTCATTCCGGGCAGGGCTGCTGCTGCCGCTCCAGGATGAAGGGGAAGAAGGGGTGTGTTGCTGGGAGCTAAGGCGGTGCTGCCTTCATGGGTAAGCCCTGCCCTCACCCTGGAGAATCCACCCCTTTTGCCCTTAAGCCCAGCCCTGCCACAACCTTGCTCCACCACCGATCCCTTCCCTGCTTTCCAGAAGTGCTGCAGTTAGCACAGCAGTTGGTGCTATGTAAATAGAGATAAGATGGATACTGTGTTCCCAGCTTCAAAGCCAAGCCTCTCCAGGTCACATGGAAGGGAGACGAACAATGTAAATAAAGGCAGGATTTTCCTCTCACCCCTTGGAGCATCCCCCCCAAATTGACTGCTGTGCTGAGGGGGGGAGGCAGCTGGGAGGAAGAGAAAGTACCAAGGCCTCCCCATTCATCACCCCAACTCTCTTCTTCAGAACATCACAATAAACATCCTGACACCAAGGTGCTCGTGTGTATCTCTGTGCCCTTGCATCCTACCACCGTGCATTGGGGAGCTCTGCAGGGACATGCAGCTGCTCCTTCCACAGGAGAGGGAAGAGTCCCTCCAATCAAGGGCAATGCAGGCAAACCAGCCAGTTCCTTCTGCTGGACACTCCAACTCTGATATCCAGTGCAGGCTCTCAGGAACTCTTGAGCGGTCGCTGTTTGGCTCCCATTTGGCAATGCCTGGGCAGTTTGCTCCACCTTGTGGGGGGAGGGGTATTGTGCAATGGCATTTGATGCCATTTCTAACACTCCACTCCGGCCCATTTCTAACACTCCACTTGGGTGATCACACATGGGCAGGGCAGCATGGAGGAGCAAATCTGGGGTGAAGTGAAAAGGGCAGGCTTAACAACTTTAGAGAAGGAGCTCCAGTCCTCAAAACATTGGGTGAAAACAGACAGCACACTAGTCCAGCTAGGCCCGGTTTGCCCTGGCTGGGCCTGGTCAGCCCTGCACCATGTATTCTTCATAAGCGTCCTGGATTAAAGGGGAGGTATGGCAATCCTAGGTCCGGTTCAGACGCTGCCCGGGTACAAGCCAGGTGGAAAATGTGGGTCTGGTATGAGCCAGGTCCACAGACCGTGCCCAGTCCCCACCCGGCCACGACAGAGCAGGCAAGCTGGGTGGGAACGTGTGTTCCTGGTCCAGCTCCTACTGGCATCATGGAGGTTGCCGTGGTGGCAAGTCATAGCTGCCGCTGTCCATCAAGGCGGGGGGTGGGGGGATGTCAGGAATGTGGTCAAGCAGCCACACATCACTCCTTGCCCCCCGCCCTTCCTCCCTGGCCACGGGAACATTGGCCTCCCCCCTGGCCACAGGGAAGGCCACGGGAACATTTGTTCCCATTATCGAAGTGAGCATACCCGATAGGAGCGTACCCTCCCCAGGGTGGGACGGACATCGCATGGTGATGTCTGTTAGCAACCGTTCACACAGAACAGAGGCAGTAGGCACTTTCCCATGATGATTTCCATGCACAATTTGCCTCCAAGAAAGAATCCAGAAGGCAAAGCATGTGCAGGGTTTGTAATGTGGAAGCACGCCCCCACCCCCGAGCATTTTTGCCAGCAGTCCTGTGGCGGATTGCAGAGCTGGATTTCCCTACTCTGCAATTCTCTGCAGCATCTCCAGCAAAAATGCACAGTGTGGTGCAAAACAGAATGTATCCTGGGAAAATGTCCAGTGTAGTAGATGGCCATCTGTGCATGCTTCTTCCAGGTGGGCTTGTCTCCTGCTCCCATGTCAGTGAGCTTAGCTGCTTGAAAGGTTCTTCTGCCTGTTTAGCTGCATTCAGAGAGGCCTCTGTTTTTCTCTGAGTGAGACTCAAGGGTGGGTAGGTTTCTCCCACAGACTCCAGGTTTTGACCTAGCATCTTTGGGCTCCTTTGGAAGCCTCACTTTTTCTGGACCTGCCAGGAGTGCCCCTGGTAACCCAGAGAAATCAGGGTTTCTGGGGGCAGCCATCTCAGAAAGGGAATGGGCCATAGGGACTTAACTGTTGCTTTTCTGTTGTGACCCCCAACCCCATGAAGCATGATGAGACTCTGGGTGAAAACAGACATGACGCTAACGCCGCTTTAACACCGCTTCAACATTGCAACTTATGCATGTTCCAGGGCTGTATTGGTGCCCTATGTAAGCTCTGCAACATGCATAAGAAATGTTGAAGCAGCGTTAAAGTGGAATTAGCGTCATGTCTGTTTTCACACTCTGTAAGGGCAGGGCTAAATCAGAAAGGGATGTGGCAGTTCCATTGCCCTGCTTTCTTCCAAAATGGCTGCAACATCAGAAAGAGGCCTCACGGCCCCTTTGGCCCACCCCCAACAAGACAACTCTGCTCCCGCCAGGTGAAAGTCCAGAGGTTGTAGGTTTAAGTGAGGATGGGGTGAGTGACCCAGCTGTGGGGGTGTTAGCGGCTGGGATTGGGATGTGTTGTATGGCAGGTGCAGTAGAGCAGCAATGGGAGGGATCTGTACATTGAATTAGGGTTACCATATATGCAAATCTTTAGATGACACTTATGAGAAATACAGGTTGCAGGGCTGTATTGGAGCCAATGCAGCCCTGCAACCTGTATTTCTCATAAGCGTCCTAAATATTTGCATGTATGGCAACCCTAATTCCAGTCTGGAGTCTTCCTTGGGTTCAAATCCTAGGTTAGGTCGCCAGTGAAACGACTGTGATGGGTTTCAAGTAGCTCTCCAGTCGAGGCCTGTTCTCTGTGAACATGCATCGCTTGTGGTGTGTGGAACTTTCACTGCTCCGACTGCTTAACCAAAACTTTAGGCCTAAGAAAGGTCTGGGAAATGGTCTCTGAGCTGCCAATGGCAAACTGCCTTGTCACTGCTCTCTGCAACATGAAGGAATGCATCTAGCTGGTTTTGAACAGGCTGAGATGTCAACACAGGGGAAACCTCTGCTCCCTTTGCATTTCCTCAGGGAATGAAAAACAAGTCTCTTCCTAACCACAGAACAGTTTGTCCAGGTCTGGCCCCTCTAAACAGGATCCTGGAAACACTCTGGCTGCCTTTCTGGGACCTAGCCCTTCACTTGCCCCTTGCATATGCTGCCTTTTGGGAGGAAGGAAAGCAATAAACAAGCCCTTGGAGAAACTCTGTGAAGGAAAAAATGAGCTGCTGCAACAAAGACCTCTCCCTAAACTGTGCCTCCCCCATGTCACATCCCCCTAGCCCCTTGTTTCAGGGTACCCTGGTCTCACATCCCACTCCAAATGGCATGGGCCCCTCTGAGCATCCTTGACCTAGTCCTGAGAGATGTGAAAAGAACTTAGGAAATGTAGTTGATCACAAACTGAACATGAGACAGCAATGTGGTGTGGCTTCAAGAAATGCTGATGTAATTTTGGGCTGCATATTTGTCATGGGATTGGGGTGTTCACTACCCCACTCTAGGCTGTCATGACTCAGTTTCCCTGGCTTGCAGCTCTCAGATCAGCTCTTTCTCTAGAACTGATTGAGCCTGCAACGAGTGAACCTTCTTGTCACCTTTTCAGCCACAGAGTTTCCCAGCACAGACTCTTTCTCTCTAGGTTCGTCTGTGTTTGTAAACACAGAATTAACTCCAAACTGTGTCTTGCCAATGTTAGGATTAGCAATTCCACTGGACCATATGAAGTTCAGTAAAAAGTAGTTTAATGAATAAATCATGAATAAGTATGCAGTACAAGATTATACTCAAGAGTGCAGAGAGTGCATTCCTATCTGTACTTGGAGTCTCTTGATTTAGGCTTACCCTAATCCAGGTCCAAGGGTATTTCAGTTCATGTCACAGCCAGCGATGGAAACCTTGGCTGGGTACAAGTCTTTAGAGTTTCCAAAAGGCCTTACTTCATAGTTCCTTTGGTCCAGCCCTCCTCTGGCTGGTAAGATATATGATGCAGATGAAGCTCAACAAGCTGATCTCAACCAACCATGAGAGATAGTGAGATAGATCCTTTCTTTGTCTTGTCTCCCCTCTTCAGTAGCTTTCCAGGGTCCTTTGTTTGATTTTCCTGCCAGGTGGACTCTGTGCTTTCAGTCACGTCCACAGGAAGAAATCCATTTGCAGCTCAATGGTCTATAGCTAGTGTCTGCAGAAGTGTTTAGGCTTTTTCTGAATACACATTCGGCATGACTTGCATTTCTCCATTGCACGAAGTGAGTTTCCAGTTCTCAGCTTTCACATTACATACATGTTTAACCTTTATCTTTACATATTTGTTAGACCTGTAGTCTACATGTAGCCCTTGTCCTCCTTGTGACAATATTATTTCCTAGTGACAACAGGAAATAATAACACCTCTCTTTCTGCACTTTTGAGATCTCACACGGTGTACTGTGTCCAGTTTTGGACACCTACTTTTAAGAAAGATATTGACAAATTAGAGCAGATTCAGAAGACGGCAACAAAGATGATAACGGGTCTGGAAAGCAAGTCCTATAAGGAAAGGTTGAAGTAATTCCTTCAACTTGGCCTAGAAAAAAAAAGATTAAAGGGAAACATGATAGCAGCCTTCAAATATAAAGGGCTACCACCAAGAAGATGGCAAGGAACTATTCTGAATTCAGAGGGGGCAGGACAAGAAATATGGGCTCAAATTACAGGAAGGTCGATTTTGGTTAAATATCAGGAAAAAAAAACCCATACCATAAGAGCTGTGCAGCAATGGAACCGGTTGCCTAAGGGGGCTGTCGGCTCTCCGTCACTGGAGGTTTTCAAGCAGGCCAGGCAGCGATCTGTCAGGGAAGCTGTAGCTGTAGACATCCAATCTGTATCAAAGCAGAGGGTTGACCCAGATGACCTCCCAACTCTATTTTTCTATGCTTCTTACCACACACCCCTGCTCCAAACTGTAGCATCCCAAGGAATGTTATGTGAAACACGTCCCTCCTCCATCACCTTCAACTCCAGGATCTCTCCAAGCATACAACCTGCCCCTAGCATACAAGCTAGAGTTTCCCCGCACCATACACTGTGCCCTGGCCTGCACAGCCTGGAGGGTCCTATCCCTGCCTCTTAGCTAAGCAGAGACTGAGTCCTTACCTGATTTCAACAGCAAAGCATGAGATTTTTCTTCACAATACTGGCCCCTCCCACATCCCCTTCTCTCCTGATCTCTGCCCATCAAAGGGAAAACATGGTGTAACAAGAAGATTAGGGTTCACTCGGCCTGACACCCCACTTGATCCCCAGAATACAGTCATGACTCGCTTTCCCCACCTGTAATTTCCATAGGCTATCACTCTTACAACCCAGAAAATGCTCTGCCCACTCTTGTATGAGGTTGTGCCAACTCAAACCCTCTAAGCCAGCTTCCGAAGTGGAAACACTTGGTCATCTGTCTCTTGGGGAGTGTCCCCTGTCACATACATTTATTTGGGTATGTCCTTGTCAGCATCTCACCGAACAACACCCTAGAGTCCTGTACCTAGTTTCAGCAAAACACACACACGCCAGCTGAAGAGTAAAAGAAAGCTTTATTCAAAAAAGTGAACTTTAACTAAATAAAGCAGATCTGGTTGAGTTTACAGAAAGTTGCTTAAGGTCAGAACAGCACAATTCTAATGTAACTTGAATATTTTCTAGCTCAGAACCTTAGTTCATGTCTTAGTTCAAAGTTTATTGCAACCCTAACAGAGCTGGGTTTCTCCTAGTAGATGAGATCCGATAGATTAGGTCCTACTAGATGAGATCAGAGTGAACAACCTCGTATTTCATCTCTCTTTTTAAATGCCTTTCCAGTCCCTTTATTCCTTACAGCAGGTGTGGGGAACCTTTTCTCTCCCAGGAGCCACTCTGAAAATTAATAGAATCTCTGAGGGCCACATAGATGTTGGGCAGGGGTGTGTGTGTGTGCACTCAGAAAGAGGAGAGTCCAGGTCATGGATCTGTGCCATGGATTTGTCCCCTGTTCGTCTGTGCAGGCCCTCATATTTACACCCTTACCCTGAGTTCAGTCTTTCAGTGCTTGGGGGTAGGAACTGGATCCAGAAACTTGAAAGGGGCCAACTAAAAACTAGCCATGGGCTACACTTGGTGTTCTCTCATGCCCCACCCCCTCCAGGCCTGATGTTCCCCACCCCTGTCCTACAGAGTTAAAATCATTTGTCTGCCTCTTTGTGTCTGGTCTCTTCTTGTGAGATCACATCTTCTGCCGACATTTAGCAGGCAGAGTCTCATAGCTCCTCAGGTCATTTTAGATTCAGTTTTTCTAGTTGTGGATCTACCTTAACAACCTTGTTCTAGCTCAAACTGCTTCTGCTATTCATACACTTAAGTACCGACAGTTAAATTTCATAACTTTCACACCAGCATTCTTGGTCATATTTTTCCTTACATCATTGTGCTCACTGTTTCAGAAGATTCAAAATGACATCAAACACAAATAGCTTACACGTACACATTACAGAGGTATTGCTGTTTTCGTGGTATATGATACATTTCAAGATAATCATAAGCCTTTTACATTCCATAAATTATAAGCAATTGCCTCACGACACCAAACTCATGGAAGTATATTCAGTCAGGAAAACAATCCCACTCCAGAAATCTATGGAAGGCAGGACATGGCTCTGCGGCAGCAAACATTTCTCTGTGTATTCACCACAAGCTATCCAAGCATTTCCACCATGTAAAATAGACACAAATTGCTTCCGTTTTTTTCTGAGAAAGGAAAGAGCCAACCAGCACGTGTTATGCTTGGGGTCTGATTTCCTAGGTAAAGCCCTGGCTATATTGAAGTCAATGGCAAAACTCCTGTAGACATCACTGTGGACAGGATTGGCTCATTTCTCAGGCAGCATCTGCGCCTGTGCTGGTGGCAGTTTGCTACATAACATGCTGCCATCTACACCAACTCTCTCCTTTCCACTAGTGTCAGGCACAGGGTTTCCTCATAAGTTGTTTATGAGACATTTTTATGAGGCTGGTAACTTTGAGGGAATATCTTTCTCACACCTCTGTATAGTTTGTACTTGAGCATAAAGGAAGTGCCTCTTTGGCCCTTTTCACAGACACTCTAATGCTGATAAAATGGGTGTTACATTTTATTATACATGTTGCAGGGCTTCAGGTGTGTTCTATGGGCCCTGCAACATGTATAATAAAATGTAACACCCATTTTATCAGTGTTCGAGTGTCTATATGAAAAGGGCCTTTGTTTCTCTCTAGCTCTGCCGTGTCACATGGCAGAGCCTCAACTTGCTGTTTCTGAGCTAGGTTTTTAGTTCCGTTTCCACCTTTAATATATAGTCACTGATTCAAGAGTGGGCCTTAGCTCTACTCATTTTACTGTAGTGGTGTAATGTGTGTGTGTGTGATAGTTCTGCATAATTATTATCTAGCTTCTTGAGGGTTGGCTTCCATTGAATTTGCATATGTCGACGTATACTCACACTCCCTCTCTGGATGTTAATAAAGAGCATAATAATCACGCTTGAGTAAACGTGTGTCTCTGTTCCCTGCACCTGCGTGTCTAGTGTGTTGAACCTAATAAACAGCCAGCCGTCTACGTGTCTTTTTTTGTTGTTGTTTTTTCCTTCGCCACACCCACCTCTCCCTTCCCCTTATCCCGTCATACATTTCACAGGCTACATGTTAACAGCTGTCCCATCCCGGGTACTATGCAACCTGCTTGGGGCCTGTCCTGGGGAGGTTGCACTATGCAGCCCAGCTCATCCATCCATTCCCTTCATCAGTTTCATGCTCCCTGCCTCCTTGCTTGGTTCATCTCACCCACCCAGGCCATCCCATTTCACTGTCCCATCCCTCTGTGAAATTGCTGCTCCATGGAATTCCCTTCACATCTCAATGGCCCTGGAGGACCACCCACCCACACAAGTGCAAACCTAAGAAACAGTCCGGACACCACGTGTTCAGGGGTTAGCCAGGATTAAACTGTACGGTGGTCCCCACATCTAAGAACAAGACGCTCTGCGTGGAGCCACGCACATGTGTTCACGAACACTAACAACCTAATAAATGACCATGTCAGCACTGACTCTTGGGAGGGTTATCATGTCATTAACTCTCTCTCTTTCATACACACACATTCTCACTCTTGGGGTAAACAAACAAGACAGTAGCCTACGCCAGGTGGGTCTCCATCTGCCTGTTTATTAGTCGTTCTCCCCCAGCGGACACGTGACCACCACCCACGGGACACGCAACCCCCGCTCACGGCAGGGTCTCAGTGTGTGGAGCCTGCCGTACAGGTGAATGCAGGCTAATGTGCACCCATGTGTCTAGGATCTGTCTATCAATTAGGCTGCATCCAGCCTCTGTGCATCCAGGTCTTCCAGCATAATAGAGTTGCAGGTGAAAAAGGCTAGAGCGTTCCGAGGAGCAATCACTTCCTGTTCCTCTCTCCACTCTCGCTCTCACTGGTCCGCATGTAACATCCACCTTAAAAACCCACTGTGCCCTTTTCAAACATGCGTTCTCCATTTCCTGGTTGGTAGCACGTGCCCACCACTTGCTGTTTCCCATCGGTTGCATTCTCAGGAATGACTTGCGGAGACTTACTATCATCGTGGCCATGGCTCAAACAACACCACTACCACCACTGTGCAATCACCATCACTCTCCGCCTACCAATTCGCCCACCAACTCTGCATTCCCTGGAGTGAGAAAGAGGCCACGGCCTTCATTGCTTTATTTGGGGGGGGGGGGAGGGAGGAGCAGAAGGTCCAATATGCCCTGGTGAAGGGCTATAGAAACGAGGTGGTGTTCCAAGAGATCTTGGTCCAAATGGCACAGCAGAACTACACCTGGAGCATGAGCCAGTGCTGGCAGTGAGCCAGGGACTTGAGGCATGGGTCCAAGGAGAAGTGGGACAACAACTTTGCCTCCAGCCACGGCAGACAAATATTGCCCTTTTACAAGCTACTTGACTGGTTCCTCTGCATGGATGGATCCATCAATGCATCCTGCCTGTATGGCTCCGCTTTCATCAGGGGGTCAGAAGCAGTTGGACATGGCTCCCCCAACACCTGCTTCCACTGCAGAACTGCTCCTGGACCTGGACCCACCATGGAAGCCATGACTGCCGGTGGAGATCCCTCCATGCCTGTCCTTGCCCTGGAGCCAGCATGGGTTGACCCAGACACGGACTGTGACTCTCATGGTGTATCCCCTCAAGCTTGAAAGCCAGCTCTTGTTTGAGGAGCCATGCAAGGTTCTGGTCAAAAGCACAGAGGACCTGGATGCCACCTTTGTAGTGAAGGCGGAGGAGGCAGAGGAGAGCGGTAAGTTAATGCACTTGGGGCAGGGTGTGTGTGTGTGTTTACAAAGCTGCATGATCAAGGCTTCCACTTATCTAATAATATTGTTTACTGTATTGACAGGTGGCCAAGAGAACGTAGAGGAGCAGCTCCACCAGATGGGAATGGTGGCTGTGGGAAGCGCATGGCAAAGCACCATGGCGGGCTGGCAGGGTGGTGGAAGGCCAAATGGCAGCCAGGGAGGGGATGGGCATGAATGGTGGTTGATTTCTGTATGTTTTTTCACTCCTCTACAGTGATCGCGGGAGGAGAGCTGCGTGGTGCTGGAATCCCGTCGCAGCTATCGCGTAGGTCAGGTATTCATTCCTGCGTCCCGTGGGGCAGGCAAAGGGCTCAAAATTGGCCAGGAGGGGGCCTGAAAAACCAGGGCGGGAAGGTGGGTGGGACACTAATGATTTTCCTTGTTGCTTTGCTACAGGTCTGCTAATGCAACGGACATGGACGGGACCCCCAGCCACAAGCAGAACCAGGACCTGTGGGTCTGCAACCAGCAGCGCAGGGAGGATTTGGCAAGGGAGCTGCTTGGGGAGATCACGCAGCAGGTGGACAAGATCCGCAATGCCATTAACAGCATGACACAGGAGCATAGGCAACTGGTGCGGCAGAATGCTGCAGAATGCAAGGGCTTTGCTGCCGAGGCCCGCCTAGACCGCCGGCAGGAGGACAGGCACTAAGCCCACCTCTGGCAACAGTTTGAGCAGTCAGACAGCATGATAGAGACGTGACAGAGACGGTGAGCAAGGAGATGGTGAGATGTGGGCACAGATGCAAAACAGCTTGTCCCAGTCCATTCAGCTCCAGAGCTCCCTTCTCGAACATGTTGCTACTGCAACTGCGAGCACTGTTGCACAGGGGCAGGCGCCATTTCCTAACCCCCATTGGCAGTTCATGCCAGGCTACGTGGAACCCACCCACCTGCCCTGGTTCCCGCCCCCCTTTACCTCCCAGAGAAAAGACCCAAGCCCTCTACACAGGGAATAGTTCCTGTGCCAGGCACGCCTCCCCCACACCAATCATTCCCACGCGCCTTCTGCGAATGCTCCTCTGCAGCCTCCATGCCGGATCCATGGGAAGAGGATTGGGAAGATGTCCCCCCTGCCCACCGCCAGTCCCACCACCCAAACGAGCACGCCAAGCTGCCCTCAAAAGGAGAAGGCAGGGGGGGAAAACGTTTGATATGTAAAAAGCAGTTTAATCTTTTAAAAGTTCTATATTTAAAGTTTAATTAAGTGTAATAAAGGTCTTCATTTTTTCATAATCCATGCTTTCTGCTCTTCTGGGAAAGGAGGGAAGCTTGGAGTCAGGGCGGGCGGTGGAGAATGGCTAGATTGCATCCTGCTAACCCGCTTTGGAGGCTGCGGGTTGGAAGGGGAGGGGAAGGGAGGGGTGGGGGATGAGAATGCAGGGAAGGGGGTGAGTAGAGGGGGGCTGGAGAATGGCTGTATGGCATAGCACTAATATATTTTGGGGGTTGGAAGGAAATGAGGAGCCGTGGGGAATGTTGGTATGGCCTAGCGATAAGCCACTTTGGGGGTTGAAAGGAAAGGGAAGGGGGTGGCAGGTGCACTTAAAACATGGGATGGGGGGGCTACAGGCAAAGGTCAGGTGCTGGTCAGTTGCAGAGTAGCCTGCTGTGTGCTTGTGCCTCTGCACTTCCTATTGGCAGATGTTGTGGCAAACACAAGCGGCAGTTGTTAGCAGTAGAGCAGTCTCTAGCTGGAAATCAATCCCTGCAGCTATCGATCTCCAGCGCTGCTTTAAAAGCCCTCCCCACAACAGAGCAGGTGGCACTGAGCTGCCAGTCTCCCGTGTACATGCAGCCAAAGAAGGGGGACTGATGGAAGATGCAGGTGTTGTAGTTCTTCATGGACCACTCGGCCAGCACATCCATGAACCGGACACAGTGGTGACCACTCTGGCCTGGAGAACCATGAAGAAGAGCCCCTTCCAGTTCAGGTAGTCATCCCTGGAGTGGGCAGATGATAGTGATATGGCTCCCATCGATAGCCCCTATACAGTTCAGGAACCCTCCCACCACAAGCCCTCCATCACCTCTGCAGGGTCAGCCAACTGCACCACCCGGTTCAGCAGTGCTTCCATAATTGCTGGGCAAACCTCCATTAGCATGGTGCCCACCATGGAGGTTCCAATGCCGAACAGTTGGGCGACCGTGCAGCAGGAGTCTGGAGTAGTGAGCGTTCAGATGGCAATGCACTTCTCCACAGGGATGGGCGACCGCATCATTGTGTTCTGTTTCTCCAGTCATGGCCTGATGATCTCGGCTGTCCGTAGGATGGGGCAACAGGGCATCCTGAAATTTGTGACCCACTCAGTGTCTCCCCATGAATGCAACATGTTCTCCCACTGCTCTGTGCTTTTCTCCTTCACCCAGACAAGCCTCTTGGTGGGCACAGCCCTGCACAGGGATGATTGAAGCCACAACTCCCGACAGGTACCTCTCTGTGCGCATCAGCTTCCTTTGCACAGCTTCAGTCCTCCCCAGTGTAGTTCATTGTCACTGAAGGTAGGCAAGTGCAGCATGCTAAAGCAGGAGTTGCCTCCAGGGTGTGGGGCACCCCACTATCCTGGCCACAGACTGAGTGAGAGCCTTTCTGTGGCTTGACAGAAAATCATGCCAACAACAGCATAAGGCTTGGATCTGTTAGATTGCTCGGCTCGCAGGTTCTTCTCAGCAGCAGAAAGGAAGGCTTTGAGCTCCATAACGAGTACAAGGAAGTTCTTGGCTCATGCATCTCCATGACTGCGGTTCCGGGGTCCATGAACTCTGCAGACCATGCACCAAATGTTTCGAACAGCTTAAACAGCTGAGTGGCTGCCTACCTAGAACTGGCTATGCATTGCATGCAAACAATTATTGGCCACTATTGGCCCTGTGTCCTGCGCACCAAGCCTCAGCTTCTATTGGCTGCTATTGGTTACAGGCTGGCTATTGGCTGAAAACATGCTGTGTGTTTGTGTGTGTGTGTTGATGCACTGACTACTAATCCATGTAACAAGCACGTCTGTGCACATGCCAAGTCATCTAAAAACATTCAGCTCTTACCACTACGGAAGCATTGTGTTTTTAAATTGGGATCAGGGGGGAACCAAATGGGCAGGTCACAGAGGTGGGATCTGCAAGGCAGTGAAGGTCACTGTGCAAGGAATGTATGTGGGAACAGAGCTGCCCATTAGTTAATAGCTACTCATATGTTTTCTTACCAACAATTTTTGATTGCAATGAGGATGAGGGGTCATAATGCCATACAAAGCTATTGCTATGGGTTGTTTTCCAGGGAAAACCAAATTGCTTTGGCTTTGGTTTGTGGGTGCTGTGGCCACACAGGGCCCAGAGAAGTTGGGGAGTGATGGATACGCTGACCTTTGTTGGCATTTGGGTGAGACCTGATGTCAAACCCATCCTCCAAGGATGCCGATGTGTTCATAGGGTGGCACATGCACACAATGGGGTTCTAGGTATGCATGATGGAGTGCAGACACTGCACAACCCTGCTGCAGTTTCAAGTTCAGCAGAGTAGAAGAGTGGGAGCCCTGGACAAGAGGGGAGAGCATGATGTGAAGACTGCAGCTTCTCTGAATGTTTGTGAGCTGCCAAAAATAAGGAAGTCACTAACAGAGGTTGGACCTTCACTGCCGTTTTTCGTCATCACTGCCCTGATGACAGTGAGAGGATATCTGTGGGGCCACCAGGAGTGCCTCAGTTGGATGGAAGAGCTGAATCTCTTGGAAGAAACAAGTGACTCAGGGTACAGGGAATGTGAACCCACTGATGGAGAGCCAGGGGCGATGCAAACATTTTTGCCCCCACCCCCATCCAGCTGCAGAACTTGGTAGCAGCAGCTATATTGGAAGTGGAGGGGAAAGTCACCGTAGGCAGTCCCATCTCTGCTGTTGCTGCTGCTGCCAATCTCCATGGCTGGATGTGAGACGAGGCCACCTAGGGCAGCATGTACAGGGAGCACTCTCCTCTCTGTCCCTGATCCAGCCATCACCAAGCTATGTAGATGGTTGGGGGCACCTAGGGCAGCTCCCTCTCCTGTCCCATTCCAGCTGTGGAGCTTGGTGACAGCTGCAGGGACAGGAGAGGCTGGGTCACCTAGGGCAGCAAGTTCAAGGGGGCAGCTCTCTTGCGTCTTGTCCCCACCCCAAACCGCCGCAGAGCTTGGCAGCCCCTAAATCAGGGGCAGGAAAGTTGCCCCCTTGAACTTGTCACCCTAGGCAGCCACCTGTGCTGCCTAATGATAGCACCAGCCCTGTGGAGAGCTTCTTGCCTTATACGAGATTTGGACAAGTGGAGAAGTGCAGAACGCCCTCATAAGTGGGGATGTTTTCTGCCCCAGCTGTATGGTAATGCAGAAGATACTAGGGAGAGAGTACAAAAGGTGTATGTTTGACTGGGGTTTTTATGTGAAGCGAGAGGGATTCCTAACCCCACAGCGGGTGAGACTCTAATAAAACTATATGCTGCTACCTGCAAGAACACTGTGATGAGCCGTGGATACGAGAAACCGGCTTGTGACAACATGCAAAGATTGATTGCTTTCGATTTCCATTTTTACTTTCATTTTCAATTTTCACTGTGGGTGCTCAATAACGTATGAGATTTGTTCAGTACTCAGTATAATGTGCACAGCAAACAGTTATTTCCAGCCACCAAGTGCTGGCAGGTATAAACATATGAACCCCCGTGGGTGGGCGGGAATAGCAGGGGCTCGAACGCCTACTGGAGTGATATCTCAGAAGAAAGAAACAGCTGGTGTGGTTTCTTCTTCCCATGGTTCACTGTGGCTGTGAGTCACGACAGGGGGTGGAATACGGGGAGGGGGGTTGGTGAGTGGAGCATGATGGGAAAGAATGCCTGCCTGTCTATTAGGTTTGTCACACTAAACCTGTGACTGGGGGCTGCCCCCCCCCCCCCAAATACAAGCAGGGGGCTGCCCAATGATTAGACTCTACATGATAAACTTCTGAGTGGGGGCTGCACAGACCAAAAAACCTGGAATCCAGGGGGCTATCGTTTCGTTTGTTAACGCCCTCTCTTTTACACACACACGCACGCACGCACGCACACACACACAGAGGAACAAACACACACATTTGTGCATAGGTCTCACACACACCGAATACATGCTCACGTATTCCTTGCACCATCTGTTGCAGTGTACAATGCACACTGCACACATACACATAAATTCATATGCATTTGTATGCACACATGCATACAAATGCACACTCAGGCAAACATGCGTAGCACACACACACACACGAGCACCTGTGCAGAGTGTACAGGGCCTCCCATGTGCACAGACACAGAGCCTTTGTTTTCTCACTTTGTTTGGTGATAGCAATAAAACCTCATGTTTCTCAGCAGCTGTGAAGCCAAACTGGGCCTCCCTCACCCTCCCTTCCCCTGCGGGAGCCCCTCTTAACTCCTCTTGCCACTGCAGCTAGTAAGGATAACAGGGACAGCGACCGACCGCCTGGTGCTGGGTGTCACTCTGGCCGGGCAGTAGCTGTAAACGAAAGCCCCAAAACAGTGCAGTGCAGTCAGAGCCCTGTTTGGGTTTCTAGCTTGGCAGCAGTTACTATAGCTACAGCGACAGCACCTTGCAGATTGGTTTCCATACAAGCTTGGTTACTATTTAACATCTCCACCCACATTAGCCCTGATTAAGCGAATCAATAAGATAACAGGCGAGGCAGGTTTCCTTGCCCTCCCTCTCTACACTCCCTCCTGCCTTCGCCCGGCGCCTCTTTTCATAATTTTACACTTTCTCAGGTTTCTATAGAATTAGCCGATGAGAAATGGTCAATGTAACCGCGCAGCTAAGCGCTAAGATGGAGGCTCCTTACGGTGAGTACAAGGGTCCCCATCCTCCTTGCTCTAACTCTTCTGATGCTGGTAGGAACAAGGGCCAGGGAAGCCAGGAGACTATGGATTGCAGGGGTGTAAAGCAGGACGTGTCAGCTACACTTCTAGGGCCTGATCCTGGGTCTGGGAAACTTCCATTGACTTTAGTCAGAGTTTAACCTAGGTAAAAATTGGGCCAAGGACCTTGGGAAGGGGGCTGAATTTCCTGCACAGCTAAGAGGTTTCCCAGCTCTGTTTATGGGACATGTTTGGTTCGCCTGCTGTGCAATGAATCAAAGGGAAGACACGGGCCTGATTCCGATTTACTGTGTAAAGCCCTTTCATACGGCCGTGGAAGTGGAAAGCAGCCTTAGGATGGGTGTCAGTTACATTTACACTCACTCCCCTTGGTGTAAAGGGGCCTTTGTCTAGATGAGACTCAGGCCATAGCAGGTAAATAACAATTGGGATTTCATTCATACTGGTGACCTGGATTTCCCAATGCGAGATGGCTGCTTTGGAGAGGACATTTCATCATTTGGTATCACCCAGCGAAAGGAGGCTCATTTTAGGTTGCCTGCTATTGGTTGGGACACACTAGGTTTGAAAGGAGAAGCCTAGAAAGCCCCTAAACTTTTATCTGAGAGAAGTGTAATTGTAATGCTGCTTGTCGGCTTGCAGTGCAGAGAGCCAAGCTACCTAGAGATCTTATCCTTTGTCTTTGACTTCAAGAGTCCTATTTCCAAAATTTTCTCTGCAATTGGAAGAGCTTTAAACTTTGCCTTTGTTGGGTTTGGTTTTTTTTTTTTGTCTGTTTTTTGTCTGGTTTTTTTCCCTTAAGGGAAGCTGAGTGTCTCACAATTTCATCAACTGGGGCTCCAAAGAAAATCCCACTCAAAATTGTGAGATTTGCAATACAATCCCAAGAGCTGGCAGCCACAGGGCAATTCCCCATTCCCCTTAATCCCAGGAGGTAGTTGTGCTTTGTCAGACACTAAATAACCATTGATTGTAGGGCAATCTGTCACTTTGCTAGTCTGGGATGCTATTGTTATTTATCTGCATGAACTGTAGCAGCAGCACCTTGAATGCGCTGGCATTTCTTCTGCTAACATGTCAGGGCCTAGGAAGGTGAAGAGCGCAGCGTGGCTGGATACAAGACCAGCTGTTCCAGCCACATTGCTCACTCCCCTCTTCTTGGTATACGCTGGTTGGTTTCCATTAAATTTGCATGTATGCATGTGCGTGCACACACACACACATTAGTGCTTAGGTCCCATGCACACTACACTCACACACTCACATAGGTCTTCCACCACCATTTACAATGTATGTATTGCACACACAAAAATGTACATGCATTTGCATGCATACACGTATATTCAAATGCACACTCAGGCAAATATGTGCAGCACGCACACACAAGACTGAGCACCTGTGCAGGGCCTCTCATGTGAAAAGACACAGAGCCTTTGTTTTCTATCTTTGTTTGGTGATGGTGGCAATAAAACATTGTGTATCTCAGCAGCTGTGGAGCTGGGTTGGGCCTGATTAGCATGACACTAAAGACTGACCTCTTGACAGGCTGGATTTTCTGTGTTTGTTTATTTATTTATTTATTTATTTTGTCAATGTATATCCCACCCCTCCTGAAAACAGCTCGGGGTGTTGAGAAGAATCAAAAGTCTCCTATCTCCTGAGTTGTCAAATCTGGCAGTCTTTGCCTGCAGTTCCCTGTCTACTAGGAAGAGAACAGTTCTACGTTTGGCACCTGGATGGTACTGATGAGTCCACATTTTTGTGACCAACCCATGACCTGGATGGAAAGATGATAATTTAAATACTGTCTGGACAGGCTCTCTCTAGACATGTCTAGCATCCTCTTCCTGTTCCAGATTCCTAAGCATCATGTGTAAATTAGTTCAGCACCATTGACTATGCCACTTTACACCTGCAGAGCACATGGCCTTTTGATAAGTCGTTCAAGGGCAGCCCAGAATCAATGGGTTGGGATAAAATTAAGCAACACTAGGGGGAATCAATTAACTGGGAAGACATCTAGCAGGGGAAAATTAGGAGTCTGATCTATTTTTGTGTATGTTTGTGCCTTGTTTTGTTTGGGACTTGGGGGCTGCAGTCTGAGATGGTTCCGATATCATAGGTTCATAGTAGCCAGAGGTGAGAGAGGACCTCTTGGGTAAAAAGTAACTTTGAAGTTGGCACCCACTACCCAGAACTTGGTTGGAGTGCCTAGACGTCAAGAGCTTGTCTTCATGGGAATTAGAGTCAAAATAAATATTCAGGTCGAATTTCAGATTTGATGAATCCAGTATTTCATGTCAATTTGAACAAACTGGATACAAAACATTATTTGCTTTCCTTTTGGTTTGCAGAGCTGAATATTCACTTGGATTAATTCATCTTCATTATTTCAGTTGCTTCCTTTGTTTGGACTTTGATGGTACTATTAAACGCCATTGCACACCGCACTGCTGCACCAGGGTACTATGACAATTAGCACAATGGCTCTGCTGCACCAAAGTGCTACAGCCGTTTATTTTAATTAATTAATTAAAATGTATACCCCCGACCTACCCTGAAGGCTAAGGGAAACTTACAGGGGAAAAAAAACACAGAAAAGAAATTAGTCAAAATGCAACAAAATCCCCTGAAAATCCCTACCCACCCACCCCAAAAAACCACCACCCCAACTCTATCTCCACCTGCCAAATGCTTTGCCAAAAAGGGAAGTTTGACGCCACCTCCGGAATATGCTCACTGCTCAGGCAAACCGAAGGAGTTCCACAACCCTAGGGCAGCAACCAAGAATGCCTCTCTGCGGGCCAAGATTGGCAGGTGGTATCCGCAAGAGGGTGCTTCCGGCCAACTGCAGGGGTTAACAGTGGAGCATAGAAGGACAGGCGGTCTTTCAGATATGTGGGGGCCAAGGCGTTTAGGTCTTTAAGGTCAAAACCAGCACTTTGAATTATGCCTGGAAAGCTACAGGAAGCCAGTGCAGACTGACTGTAAAGCACAGGTGTAATGCGCTCATGGTGACCCATCCCCAAAAGAAGCCAGGCCTCCATGTTCTGCCATTGATACAATGGCAATGCTGCACCAGAGTGCTATGGCCATTGGCACGGTGGCACTGTTGTGCAACAGGGTGGTGTGTCATAATCTTTGCCAATCCAGAATGCCAGATTCGTTTCAGCCCCGACGACAATTGTAATCTTCATTACTTTCAGTCTGTTTTAAATGAGTCAGCACTAATAAATCCATTTTGGAGCATTTTTAAGGTATTAGGATTCCAGGTGATATAATGTGGTTTGGATATGCTATATTAGCACAAAACGGGGTGGGGATTTATCCTTGCCTCCAAAAGGGTTACTTTGGCAGATTAACTGGGAAATGAATCCATTAAAAAACCATGTCCTATGCATGCTTTGGCTCTCGGCATGCTAATCTGCATTAACTTCATCATATAGATGAGGGCTGTGAGCCACAAGCCACTTACTCCAGAGTAGAACCATTGAAACCTGCTGGGCTTGAGGCTACTCTGGAGTAAGTGACTTGTGGCTCATGGCCAAGGTCTGCAACAGCTCCAAGAAATTAGCCACACATATTCCTATTGAAACTCAATGGTAGCTGTCTGAGCAGGTGCATCCAGATTCCCAGAGACCTGGGGCAGCATGCTACACGGGCTCCTTCTGCATGCGTGGGCTTTGCCCTTCCATTGGGGACTAGAGGAGAAAGGTAACACCACCATCCGTTATGCTCAAGTAGTTTGGTTTTGGCCCTCTTTTGTGCAAGGTCTAGGGCAAATTGTCTCTTTTCCTCCCCCGTCTGGGAACCTGGAGTTGAATTCCCTGTTCTCCATTCCCAGCTTCCCAGATTAAGAAATTGCATCCCCTAAACCTACTTGGCTAATAGCTGTGAATGGACCTATCCTCCAAGAACTTATCCAATCCTTTTTTTAAACCCAGTGATACTACTGGCCTTGACCACATCCTCTGGCAACAAATTCCACAAGTTAATTGTGTGATGAGTGAAAATAAATACTTTCTTATACTTGTTTTAAACCTGCTACCAGTTAGTTTCACGAAGTGTCCTCTAGTTCTAGTACTATTTGAGAGGGTAAACAACCGCTCCCTATTATCATTCCACACCACACATGGTGACTTTATAAACTTCTATCATATCCCTTCTCAGTCGTCTCTTCTCCAAGCTAATGATCCCTAACTTATCTAGCCTCCCAGGAAACTTGATGACAATGGGGAGATGATGAAATGACAAGAAACTAGGTGGAATGAGAAACAGGAGAGCGTCTGTCCCTCTTTATGCACTGGGAATGATGGGAGGGATGTGTGTGCACATGTAAGTGTGTGAGGGCACGGAGGTTCTTCATTGAGGGGTGGAGCTTATTGGACAAGGGGGCAGGGTTGGGCTCGTCTCTCTTTGGTGGCTTGAAATCTTAAGATATGTAAAAGGGGCAAGGCAAAGAGACTCTTCCATCCCTTTCCAACACAGCAGACATTAAGTGCAGATAAAAAAATATTTGTTTCACCAGCTCGGAGTGTTTGACGGGAGCTTTTAACTCTGGATGTGTAGCTAACTCACCCTTGTTGCGAGGGGCTGTCTATGCTGCTTTGGGGCTGCCTGGATGATCCTACAAATGGCCCAAGAGTCTGTTAAATCACTTAGGATAAAATCACTGTGTCTGCTTGGGTCAGCGAGGCAGCTGTTCATCAGCCTCAAAGTACAGGTGATTTAACTGAGAGCTGTTAAAGAAGGGATGCCAAATATTTCTACAGCCAGTTTTCTTCTAGAGTTCAGCCCTGACTAGGGTGAGTCCATCTGGGAGG
Organism: Sphenodon punctatus; assembly: GCA_003113815.1. Classification (NCBI taxonomy): domain Eukaryota; kingdom Metazoa; phylum Chordata; class Lepidosauria; order Sphenodontia; family Sphenodontidae; genus Sphenodon; species Sphenodon punctatus. The sequence continues at coordinate 1,171,719 of QEPC01012908.1, read as the reverse complement.
TGGAGAACAGGATGTATTTGGGCAGCAGAGAATCGCTGTATCAGATAGACTTGGGGGAAATTGCTCTGCAGCCCACCTGCAGGGCCACGTCTCCCCATCTGCTTGGATAAACAAAGGAGTGTTCTCAGCAGACACTGGCTGTTTGAAAGTCTGTCATGGGGAAAGACTGCCAAGTCTAGCTGAGACTGAGGCCTTGGGGAAAGAGGAGGGGGCCTCTGAGACCAAAGCAAGGCGAGTCAGTCACTGCATATTGGCAGAAACAAGGGAGTCCTCATAAACAGTTAGGTTAAAAAGTTATCCAAACACAAAGGGAAGAAGATTTGGCAAAGGCGGAGGGGTGTCTGGCTTCTCCTAGAGTCTAGCGCAGAATGACATTTGGCAAAAGGATTAATCAAACTGGAAACCCAGCTCTGCAGGAGCTAATGTCAGGCCAGACTCCAGACAATTATTTATTCTCAACAGAGAGAGAACCTAGAATCGAGAGAGATGGGCTAGTAGATCACGCATGGGGAACCTCCAGTTTGTGAGTCAAATACGGCCCCGTTCTAGGGTTGAAATGGATATTCGCAGTAAATATTGGTAGAATTCACCTGTTTTGAACTGTATCCACTGAAGCAAATAACTATGGTCTTTTGGCCAGCCATACAATAGAGCCATGATTTTGAGTCCCTGCTCATCCTTCCTCCATCTTAAGCACACTCCCTAAGCAGCCTCACCCTTAGTTCCTATCCGGAGCTTGTACTAGTTTTCAAATTGGTCCATGGAAGGGAAAAGGTTCTCCACCCCTGGGGCAGAGTGTAGTTGTCTTAATTTGGCTGCCTTGTTGATTCCTGGCATGAGAAAAATAAACTACAAGGTAGCTAAGGTCATCTCTTTTCCTAAATCAGCTGCTGTTGGCAAGTCTCTAACCTGGTTTGTTCACCTCTTATTGCCTTACAACTGTCAGATGTGCTGATTGACCACTATGCTAATCAATCCTAGCCACCTTGTATCTAGCTCAAGTTATTAATTAATTAATTAATTATTATTATTATTATGTCGGCAATGTACCTGGCACTGTGCAGTCATTAATTAATTAAAGACAGGTCCCTGCCCCAAGGGACTTACAATCTGAATCTATGAAAGACAAAGCAAAGGAAATAAGGGGGAGGAGAACATAGAGACTGGGATACATTCATAAAGTTGAGAAGTCACAAGTGCACCTGCTTAACTTCAGTTACAGAGGAGAGGAGGACCCTAAGTGAAGGATGGAAGAGGAGGCATTAGTGCCTAGTCTGTGTGGGGGCTGAGGAGCTGATGGAAGGTGACTTCAGCTTTCATCTTCTCATTCCTACCTGAGGAAGGGGGCTCTGTTACTCTGTAGCTTGCACATGCTCACTTACAGAAGCTGTTCCAATAAGTGGTATCATCTTAATCACTTTTACCTCTCTCTCTCTCTCTCTCTCAGCCAGGGTCTTGTTTATCTCTATAACATGACACTGTATGTGTAGCAGGTCAGGTCCTTATCTGGTGGAGACCAGTGTAACTCTAATGGACCAAAACAGAGCTAGTCCAGTATTCTTTCACTGAGAATCTAGCTTAGATACATGAACGACTTTGTTCCCCCCTTCATTGATATAAAGGGCAATTTTAAATGTTTCCCTCCCTTTTTCCCATTGGTCAGAGGATTAAGAATTACAGCTGGGGTTAATTTGCTTTGAAAATGGCAAAGAAGTTCATTTTGGTTTCCCCCAGTTTGGGTTCTGGTTTGTTCTTGGTTCCATCTGATGCTGCCAATGGCTGTGGCTGAGAGACGGATTTGGCTAAGGGTTGTTTGAGGTAATCCGTTTACCTCACTGACGAGACTGTTGTGACAGACACTAGCTGGCGCCTGGCTGAGTCAAGGCCTTGCCCTCTCTGGAATTAAATTTGACAAGAAATACAAGAATATAGGCAGAAAATAAAGATTCTGAGATGGTCAAGAACAGTGAATGTGGACTCATGTGATTCTCCTAGGCTCCTGCTCTATCTTGCAGCATTTAAGCTACCAGCTTGTATCTCCCACAGAATCTCCACAATGCAGCTTGCTTGCCTGGGCTCTGGCTGCTAACCAGCTCTTCCTTAGAGCCATTTTAGAGCTGCCTGCTCTCCCAGCTCTTCCCTTGCAACTGCCACAGCTTCCTCCCAGGAAGACTCTGATAGAGCCAAAATTCAAATTCTCTGTGATATTGCTCCTCCTGGTTAAACATTCTGGTGGCATCATTGCTGGCCAACCCAACATGGTTTTGGAATGAACTCTGAAAAGCAAGGTCAATCCTTTGCTCTATCAGTAGCTTTCTCTGTGACTCAGGCAAGACACTTAGGGTGCAGCCACACAAGCTGTTGGGGCCCGATATCCACGCAACCCTGTAACACGCAAACGCAGTCACCACACTGCAGGGCCAGCGCAAGGAGCTGGGCAGATGAGCGGCCCTTCTGCAGGGTGGCCGAGACACTGTCAGATATCCCACCATGGCTTGGGTGGGTCGAGGCGCTGGCCACAGGAGCGGGCACCCGGCCCCATCTCCCTCCCTCAGTCCATGCAAGATCCCACCCCCGACTGTGACGTGGCCACGCGGCAGTGACTGCTGCTCAAAGACCTGCAGTAGACCTTGCCGTGCAGCGGGGCAGACAGCCATGAGTTGCCCCGCCTTGGGCAGGGGGGTGGGGGGAGAGATCTGCCAGCCACCAGCCACATGATGTACCGCATTGTAGGGTCCATCTTCCCAGAGTGGGTTAAAGCTACCCAAGGCATTGTAGCCTTCCCAAGGAGTCTCGTGTGGCTGCACCCTTAGTTACTGTATGTCTCAGTTTTCCCATCTGTGAAACGGGGATCATATAGCATTTCCTTGCCTTATACCAAGCAAAGCTATTTCTTGCACACTTCTTAGCAACTGTTACAGCCACTGGCTGTATTGGGAATCACTATGGCCTAATAGTTAGAAGTAGGGGACCAGGACACAAGTCAGGATACCTTGGTTTGTTCATTGATATTGTCATTGCTTCATCTTCTAAAGCTGGACAACTTGCTTCATCTCGTAGTTCAGTTTTTCCACCTGTAAAATTGATGGAATATTAAGTAAAGTCCTGCAAACCCTTATTTATTATTAATTAATATTATTATTTTATTATAAGCATTTATATAGCGCCAGCGATGTACCTGGTGCTTTACAGAGAATAAAATAGACATGGTCCCTGCTGGAGAGCTTACAATCTAAAGACAGGGGGAGGGGAGAGACAAGGGATGCGACATTCACGAGGATGCGAGAACTCAGGTACACGTTCTTGGCTTGGTTACAGTAAATTAGGAGTTTGCAGATAACAGGTGGGGGATAATCCTGGGTGGGGATGATTATCAGGAGTTAGAAAGTGCGGAGCGGAAGAGGTGGGTTTTGAGAAGGGACTTGAAGGTGTGGAGGGTGGGGGCAAGGCAGATGAGGGCAGGGAGGGAGTTCCAGGCGTGCGGGGCAGCGAGGGAGAAGGGACGAAGGTGATTGGGGGAGCAGGAGAGGCGTGGGAGGGTGAGGGAGGGGATGGAAGAGGAGCGGAGTTCTCGAACAGGGGTTCGGAGGGAGATCAGGGCAGAGAGGTAGGGGGAGCAAGGTTGTGAAGGGCATTGTAGGTGAAGACAAGGAGCTTGTGCAGAATACGCTCCCGAAAGGGGAGCCAGTGGAGAGAGGAGAGGCTGCACATGGTCAAAGCGACGGGCTAGGTGGATGATCCTGGCAGCAGAGTTTTGAACAGACATGAGGGAAGCAAGGTGAGAGCGGGGAAGGCCAGTGAGGAGGAGATTACAATAGTCAAGGCATGAGATGATTAGGGTGTGGATGAGAGTTTTGGCAGAGGAGACAGACAAAAAAGGGCGGATCTTAGCAATGTTGTGGAGGGAGAAACGGCAGGATTTGGCCACAGAGTCAATGTGGGGTTTGAAGGTAAGGTGCGAGTCGAAGACGAAGCCCAGGCTACAGGCCTGGGGAGCAGGAAGGATGGTGACCCCGTCAATGGCACTTGACAGGGAAGAGGGAGAGGAAGGATTGGGAGGGGAGATAAGGAGTTCGGTTTTCACCATATTCAGTTTGAGTTGGCGTTGAGAGATCCAGACGGAGATATCAGAGAGACAGTTGGTGAGACGAGCATGAATAGAGGGGGAGAGGGAGGGAGTGGAGAGAGAGAGTTGAGTGTCGTCAGTGTATAGGTGGTATTGGAAACTGTGGAGGCAATGAGTTTACCTAGGAATTGGGTGTAGACAGAGAAGAGGAGAGGGCCAAGGACAGACCCTTGGGGAACCCCGACTGAGAGGGGTAGGGAGGAGGAGTGGGAGGAGTTAGGAAGAGAACCCTTGTGTGAAAGGTGCTATAGAATTGTGAAGCCTTATTATGAGCATTATTTGCTTAAGGTTTCCTTTTCTTTACAGAGCAGCGAGAGCGAGAATGACTGTGCCCTGTTGGGCAGGCCTCAACTATACATGCACATTTAATAAAAGCACCAGCAAATTTCTTAAGGTGTTCACTGATGAATACAACTGCACATACTTTCTCAGTGATGGTGCGCATGAGTCAGGGCCTGAGGAGAGCTGAAATGAACAATTGTGCAAGCGAATGAATCCCTCATGTTTGCGCCATTTGACCTGAATCCAGCAGAGTGTTTGTGTTTCATTAGATAACTGAATATTTGGATATTTTGATTTTTCATTAGATAACTGAATATTTGGATATTTCGATTTTTCATTAGATAACTGAATATTTGGATATTTCAGGCTGGTTATTTCAGTATTTTGGATATTTTATTTTGGCACTATGAGCGCTACTGAGCACGTGCAGCAGCCAAAAGGAACCAGAATATTGAAATAACCAAATGAGATAAACAAATTAAACAAAAGAACAAAACCAATGAAGTAACTAAATACCCGAATGGTTATGCAAATACTTGTTTCAGTTGTGGATATTGGCTGCAGCAGGGAGGGCTTGAGCGGGGCTACTCAGGAGTCCCATTGAAGGCCTCATCTCGAGGCTTCTTGTGGTGTGTAGGCCTCATGCTGGCTCCCTGTATAGGGGTGTACCTCTCCCATAATCAGGAGCAATAGGTTTTATGCTTCAGTGAATTTAATTTGAAAGTGATAGCACAACATTGGTGGGAAGCAGGGCTATGGCACTGGAAAACCCTTAGTAAAACAGGTCTTTGAATATAAAGTTTGCACACAGCATGGGTGTAACTTTGGGCTAGAATTTATGGGGGATGCTGACTCACAGAAGCCCCACTCCCATAACCCTGGAACTGGGGGGGAGGGGGATTTGTGGGGGATGTATCCTCCAGGCCCCTCACAAACTTCCACGAAACACCGTCTGTCAGGCTGAAAACTGTCAGAAATTATCCTGAGAACCTCGGAGAAAACAGCTCTGGAACTCAGCATGCAGCAGACTGGAAGCAATAGGAGGGGAGGGGAAATTTGTATTGCAAATGTTTCTGTCTTCCCATGTCAACCTGTTTTCTTTATCCTGGTGGTTTGTTTCCAGCATCATCCATCATTTAGTTGTACGTCACCCCGGGATGCCGCAGGCATATGGGGCGACTCATAAATGCATAAAATAAATAAGTATATATATCATATCCTCTCCTAGAGGGCAAGGCACTAGGAGCATTCCTAGACAATGTCCTTACAGTGGTGAGAATGGAACAGCTCTAAAAATGGAGTGTAGCCCTCATCCCCAGTTGCCAGGGTCACACAACCCTTCTCAGGGCAGGCTAATCATGTATTTAATCAGAGTGACTTAGTGGATCGGGTGCTGAATTTGGACTTGGGAGACCAAAATTCAAATTCCATCTTAGCAATGAATGCACATGGGTGGCTTTTGGCAAGTCACTGTCTGAACCTTATTCCCATCTGTAAAATGGGAATAATAATAATGATGACCTAAATCACAAGGTTGGTGTTGTTTAGGATTAGTAAACCAGATATGGATTACAAAGCACTTCAAACACTAAAAATGCTACAGAAATCATAAATAATGTTTCCAGAGCATTAGCCGTGTGGGTGGGTAGCTAACTTTGGAAGCAACCATACTGAATCTTGTGTTTTACTGCTCTGTCTCTCTGCTAGCTTATTTTCAGGCAGCGGTAGCTGCCTGAAACTTAAATGTACAGCCACTGTTCCTTATAAACAGGGGACTGCTGAAGCCCCGATTTTGAGGAAACCGCTCGACTTACCTTTCTGAAAATTTAACCATGGCTGTAAGTTGTGAGGACCATCATATCCACAAAGTTTGAAAAATATCCATTAGGAAAATAAAATGTTATTACTGCTTAAACGTTAATTGTTTGTGGTCAAAATTCACACTGGCCTCGCGTATTTGAATCATCAATATCTCCTCCCCCTGGATGAGTTGAGCCCCCAAACTTCACAGGCTTCGAGAATTAGATCAATAACAAGTGCCTTTAAAATATTATACTGATTAATGCAGCCAAAACCAAGTTATTACTGATAAAAAATCAGTTCTGCTGGTTCACGCATGCACACTTCAGCTCCTCTCTCCTGTCGGCGAGTCGGGGAAGCGGCTGCATCCCGTCCCCCTGTGAGCTTTGTGCGCTGCTGCTCCTGCTGCTGTTTGGCCCCTAGCTGTCCGTTTCATTTTTAAAAAAAAATATTCTGCTGCTGTGGCCGCTCTATCTGAAGCCCCCCCCCCCAAGCCCCGCCAGTTGACAATGGGCCCCCAGGCTCAGGTTGCCCCCCCCCCACTCCTGTCGGGGCTGCCGGGCTCGCACACGCCGGCCCGGCCTCACCACAGCGCGCCGCTGACAGGGAGGCTGGGCTGCACTTCAGAGCGAGTAAAGCAGACAACAAGGTTTGCCTAGTGGGGGGGTGGGCACTTGGGGAAGTGACGGGCAGCGGGGGGGCATTGGCTAGCGGGGGGAACTAAGGGAGCGGGGGCACTGCCTAGTGCCTCGGGTGGGGGGGAACTAAGGGAGTAGGGGGGCACT
>QEPC01012908.1:1137251-1163320 GCA_003113815.1 Sphenodon punctatus | reverse complement strand
GTGAATTAATTTCTATGTTTTTTGGCGTTTATGTTTTGTTGCAATGTATGGAGTGGAAGGTGTTTTGAATTGTAATTGTACTGAATTGTTTTTTTGTGTGTATTTTAAGAAAACTCTTGTACATTTAAGTGTATTTTTAAACTGTTAAGTTTTTTGCTTTGGTTAATTTGGTTAATGAGTTAGCTGCTCCTAATTCCTTACCTTGCAGACCAGGATGTTAACTGAAAGGAAACAAGGATAAGACCTATAAAGGCATTTTTACATAGACACTTTTCCTCAGATTAGATCGTTAGGGCATTTTCAGATGGATAAACTATCCAGGGATAATTAGAAAACTATCCAATGCTTATTGTCCAGGGATTACAAAGTGGTACCTTTTTAGATAGACATTTCTATCCTGGGATAACTTAATTCTGGGATAGTCCATTTGAATAGAACATTGCTGTTATCCTGGGATTAGAGTCTTTGGGATGAATATCAGTCCCATGGTGCTTTTTGTCTGTGCTTAGCGTACTGATTTCCGGGACTGAAGAAATCTGATTTTCTTCATTTTTCTGATTTCTGAGTTGAAGAAAATAGAAACTCGTCCTTTTGTTCTGTAGGTGTTTAAACCTGGTGCTCTGCAATATATTGTGGAACGATGACAGTGGTAATATGATTGCCTCACAGTCATGTGCAGATACCATAGAGGCAGAAAATGCCTAGAGAGGCTGTCACTTCTTCCTGTTGGATTCTGTGGTTCTAAACACCAGTATAGTTGACTATCCCGGGATAGTCATTCAGACAGACACAATCCCAGGATATTTATTTTATTTTATTTATTTTTTACATTTTCACCCCGCCCCTCTCACAAAAGCGACTTGAAGTGGCTTACAAAATAAAACACACAAAATTCAATTAAAAAATACAGATACAAAAATGCAAAACATAAAAACAATAATATAAACATTAGAATTATAAAATTATAAAATCTAAAATCGAGGCTGTGCATAAAAATCCCCCCCATCTAACCGATCCCTCCCCCCCAAAAAAAATACCTGACAGAAGAGCCAGGTCTTACAATTCCATTGGAAGGCAAGGAGATCCAGGCTGAGGTGAACCTCCACCGGAAGGGAATTCCAGAGCAACGGCGCACCCACCGAGAATGCCTTCTTGTGTGTCCGCACATACCGATAGCGCGGGACTTCCAAGATGGTGCCCCCGGACGACCATAAGGGCTGCCCAGGAGCTCAGGGGATGAGGCGATCACTCAGATAAGCAGGGCCCAGGCCATGAAGGGCTTTAAAGGTCAATACCAGCACCTTGAATTGGGCCTGGAAGACAATAGGCAGTCAGTGCAGTGCTTGGAACACAGGTGTTATGTGCTCCTTGTGGCCTGTCCCCATAAGAAGGCGGGTTGCCGCATTCTGCACTAGCTACAGCTACTGAACCATCACCATGGGCAGTCCCATGAAGAGCACATTGCAATAGTCTAGTCTCGAGGTGATGAATGCATGGATGACAGTGGCAAGGTCGGAGTCCGAGACATTTGGGCAGAGCCTCTTCACCAGATGTAATTGGAGGAAGGCACCCCTGGCCACAGCCAACACCTCGGCATCCAGGCTTAGCTGTGAATCCAGGAGCACTCCCAGGCTCCGCACAGATGGAACCAATGGAGGACGGAAACCATCTGCCTCAGATCACCAGTCCCGCCTACTAACATCACCTCTGTCTTATCGGATTGAGCTTCAATCGGCTCAATCTCATCCAATCCCTCACAGCGGCCAAACACGGGGACAACAATGGGTAATTTTAGACATTACGAGACCACGGTCAACCACAGCGAATCCCCTGTGGTGGCCGTTTGTCCTGTAATGTCTATTTGCTCCCCGCCAGATGTTCACCACAGTGAACCCTTGGCGGGAAACAAACTGACCATGATTCTGGACCTCCGGCCGCCCAGAGGTCCAGAATCGTGGTGGGATTGGGCCCCAACCGTGGTTGGATTGGCCACGATCCAGAATGGGCCGAAGATAACATCTGTTACCTTCAGCCCGGCTGGATCATGGTCCCAACCACGGGAGGGGATCGGGCACAGTGGCCGGATTGGCTGCTGCGCCTGCCCGGCGCCGGGGGGCGGGGGCAGCCGGGGGGGGGGGGGGGGGGGCGGGGTTGTGCAGCCGCACATCACACTGCGCAGTTCCGCCCCCTCCCCGATCCCCCATAGGAATCAGGCCAGCACGTCTAAAGGACGGCTGGACTGATTCCTGTCCGGGATCCGAAACGGATCCCTGACCGTGGTTCAGCGTAGAAGGCCGAATGGCGCATCACGTCTGAAATTACCCAATGAGACAGCAGAGCCTGCGTTGGATGAAAATAAGAAGTACAGCTGGGTGTCATCAGCATACTGATGACAACAGACCCCCGCCCCCAGCTGCGCATGACCTCCCTGAGCGGCTTTATATACATGTTAAACAAGAGAGGGGACAGAATAGAACCCTGCAGGTGCCCACATAAAAGGTCTCCAGGGGACAAAGTACAATCCCCTAACACCACCCTCTGAGATCCACCTGCGAGGTAGGAACAGAACCAGTCCAAGACGGTCCCGTCCACCCCCGCCAGATCCCACAGGCACATCACCAACAACTCATGGTCAATAGTGTCGAAAGCCGCTGATAGATCTAATAGAACCAACAGGGTCACACGACCCTTGTCCAATACCACGAGGAGGTCGTCGACCAAGGCCACAAGTGCTGTCTCTATGCTGTAACCCAGATAAAAGCCGGACTGTGTGGGATCAAGAAAACCAGTGCCATCCAAATGTGCCTGGAGCTGATGAGCTACTACCTGTTCAGTAACCTTCCCTAAATAGGGGTGCCCTAAATAGGGAAGGTTAGAGACAGGCCAATAGTTAGCTCGGGCACCAACGTCATGCAATGGTTTTTTGAGGAGAGGCCGAACCACAGCCTCCTTGAGGCAGTTCAGCACTCTCCCCTCCTAAAGGGAGGTGTTGGCCAGCACCAACCCCAATGTCTCCCTGGCAGCTTTCAATAACCATAACGGGCATGGGTCTAATTCGCAAGTCGTGGCTCAAACAGGTCCCAGCACATCGACTGCATCAGCAGGCGTTGACAATTGAAATTCATCCAACAAAACATGACCAGACGGCATTCCTAACCTCTGCCACTGCCTCTAAAATGGCGGAGTTGAAGTCGTGCTCAGTGCAAGTGATTTTGTCTGCAAAGTACTTTAAAAATATGTCACAGCAGGCCATGGACAAATCTGGTTCCAGGTAGAGACAGGCTGGACCAACCAAATCTCTCACCACCCAGAACAGCTCCGCTGGACGTTGGATATAGTTTAATATCCGGGTTTAAAGTTAGGTTGTATAGCACCCTGATGTTTTTGTTATCCTGGGCAAATAATCACTGTTGACAGCGTTTAGACAGACATCACATCCCAGAATTAACGCTGTTATCCTGGAATAAGTGTCCATCTGAAAACTCCCCGGGATGACAGGCCCATCTAAATGCAGCATATAATCCTGGGATCATGGAAAAACTCTGGGATTACAACCTCCCTTTTTCGTGGTATGAGAATTAAGCTTGAAACAACATGTGGCAGTGTCCAACAATTCTGTCGGAAACCTCCCATCCATTGCCGTTTTGCCGACACGGCATGGACACGGCATCCCCATACTTGTTCCGATGCTTGCTGCCGCTTTCCACTATTGCCTGTCAGTGTCACTATTTCTTGGCAGTGGAAAAATTGTCAGAAACTATCGCAAGTCCCATAAAGTGTCAGAAAATGCCGCAAAGTGTCGGGATGTGTTGCTAAAGTGTTGGAAAAACTGTCGGAAATGTCAAAAAAACTGTCGGAAATGTCAGAACTTTCGGAACTGTCGGAAATTGTCACTATAATCTTAAACACTGCAGAATACCTGGAACTGTCACAAAATGTTGGATAGTGCTGTAAATTGATGGCAAATGCTGTCGGAGTGGTAGCAAGATTGTCAAAATATCGACAGTAAACAGTGAAACAGCAAACAACACTGCCACTTCAGGCCTAATTGTAAAATCCAGTTGTTAAATAACACCGGAATTAGGTCCGTGTCTAAATGACTATCCCGGGATAGTCAGCTATCCCGGGATTATTACCATAGAGTGTTATGGCAAGAGCTGACATCCTCTCTATGCAGTTCTGCCTCTATGGTATAGTAACACATGCCTGTGGGGCAATAGGGCAGTCATATAAAGCCCTTTTCGCACAGACACTCTAACACTAATAAAATGGGTGTTACATTTTATTACACATGTTGCAGGGCTGCAGGTGTGCTCTATGGGTGCCCTGAAACATGTATAATAAAATGTAACACCCATTTTATCAGTGTTAGAGTGTCTGTGTGAAAAGGGTCTAAAAATAAATCTGATTTAATCTCTCTCTCTCTCTCTGTATACGTCTGCTCTGCTATCTTCCAAGTTGCCTTGACTCTGCTTTGTCCATTGATGAACTGATGGGACGAAAAGCACCATGGGATTGATATTCATCCCAGATATTCTCAAACTAGGATAACAGTAATGTGCTGTCCTGGACATTGAACTATCCCGGGATGGATTTCAATACGGGATAGAAATGTCCCTGTAAACAGGTACCACTTGTAATCCATAGATAACAATTCTGGGATTATTTTCTCCTAATTCTGGGATGATGTGTCCGTGTAAAAATTGAGGGCGTTTTTACATGGACACTTATCCCAGGAGTAGATTATTAGTCCCAGGATGACTTGTTCATCTAAACTCAGCATTCAGTGATTATAATCCCAGGATCACTGAAAAATCCCAGGATTACAAACCCTCTTTTTTGAGGGTTTGTAATATCCAGTTATTAACAACTCCTGGGATTAGGTCCGTCTAAATGGTTATCCTAGGATAGTCAACTATCCTGGGATTAGTATCACAGAGTGTTATGGCAAGAATTGACATCATCCCTATGCAGTTCTGCCTCTATGGTGTCTAGTAACACATGACTGTGGGGCAATTGTATTACCTCTGTCATCCTTCAACAATGCATTGCAGAGCGCCAAGTTTAAATACCTGCAGAACAAAGGGATAAGTTTCCATTTTCTTCAATTCAGAAATCAGAAAAATGAAGAAAATCAGATTTTCTTCAGTTTCAGAAATCAGTGCGCTGAGCACGGACGAAAAGCACCATGGGACTGATATTCATCCCAGATACTCTCAAACTGGATAAGAGCAATGTGCTGTTCAAATGAATTATCCCAGGATGGATTCATTCCAGGACAGAAATGTCTGTGCCTGCTCCATGCCACTTGTAATCCCTGGATATCAATTCTGGGATAATTTTCTCCTAATTCCAGGATGACGTGTCTGTGTAAAAACGCCCTGAGAAGCATAACCAGTAGAAATGAAACTCAAACTCACAGTGAACTGTGGCAATAAATCTCCCTCTCCTCCAGCTTCACAGGATACCTCAGCATGGGAAGACCATTCCTTCCTTCCAAATTCAGGGGAGGAGGAGTGTTCTCTCTGCACCCCACTCTTTTTATACCTATTTTAGTTGACAGGTGTATCTAAGTGTGTGTCCACCAGCAAATGCCACACTCCGAATGGAGCTGAGAGCGCGGGAGTCGCACCCATTACCTTATAACCCAGTTCTGTGTGGATTCTTTATAGCCCGTTATGTCTGGGCTCTCCGATAGTTCAATGTGAGTTAATCACGTCTGCTATGTACTAATGATGCCTCTGGTTGGGACCTTTGGGTCCTCTGCAGTGATTTTCTCCCTGCATATGGGATTTTAAAAACTTTTATAATTGTTTTTATTGTATTCTTGTTTTTATCTTGCTGTTTGCCGCCCCGAGCTGCCCTGTGGGCAGGAGGGGCGGGATACAAATCTTTTATAAAATAAATAAATAAACTAGGAGTCTTCAGTCTAAAACATGGCCTTTGCTTCTTGAGTTAAAGGACCAAACCAATTATAGAGGACAAACACAGAGACAGTAGCAGAGACATGCACCTCTATCCCTGGTCTATCCTCCAGAGGGGGATCCAGAGCCATGGTATGTTGGCATGGGTTACGTACCTAGTAGCAAGCTTAAATCCGTGAGATAAACGAAAGAGGAGACATTGGTAGAAGTATCTGCCTGGAGTAGCTGTTCTACTAGGAGAACCTCCATGTTGAGATGACTGGCGCAAGAGATTGTATACAGCAATCCAAACGGAGGTCTCGGGGCATTTTCACACAGCAAAACTAGTCTGGACTAGTTTGTATAAACTCCGGTGTTTATTAGTCCGCACTAACAGAGTGGTACCTTTTAGATGGATAATCTAGTCTGGACTAATTTCTAGTCTTGACAAGCTGTGTGAACAGAACATTGCAGTTAGTACGGTTCTTAGAGTCTCTGTGGCTGTATTTCAATCATGCGCTGCTTTTCGGCCATCCCATTGCGATGTTTTCTGTGACTGAAACGTCACTTCATGTGATCCTACAAATCATAGAGGCATAAAATGCCTGGAGTCTTCCTAGGGAAAAGACTCTGCTCACAGTTTTTCTCCTATAATTCAGTTCCCCTGTTCCCTTTACTCCAAGCCCCCACCTGACTTAGCATTTCTGCTCCTTACCCCTTGTTATAATCACAATCCTCCTACAATGTAAACCGCCATGCCCTGGCTAGGGTTGCCACCTCTGCAATTTTTTAAGGAACACTTATGAAAAATACATGCTTTCTGTGACTGAAACATCACTTCATGTGATCCTATAAACCATAGAGGCGTAAAATGCCTAGAGCGTCTGTCAGGTCTTGCTGCTGGACTCTGTGGCAATAAGTCTTTAGTCAACTAGTCTGGACTAATAAGCACTAGTAATTCAGACAGACATTAGTCCAGACTACTTTAAGAACAGTTCTTATAAAGCCCAGTGATTGGGGTTTTATAACAACCATACTTATTTCTTAGTCCGAACTAATAAGAACCGTTGTCAGCGTTCAGATGGACAAACTAGTCTGGACTACATTCCATTAGTCTGAACTAACTGTCTGTGTGAAAATGCCCTTAGTGGTTCCTGCACACCCTGCCTGGCGATCAGGTTGCTGGCCTGGAACTCAGGAGACCCAGGTTGGGTTTTTTCCCTGTTCTGCACAGGCTTACTGGACAAATCACCAAGTTAGCAAGCTAGTCTGAGATAAAATGCCTTGTGTTTTACTCTGTAGTGGAGATGTGCCCTTTGGTGTTCATTTTGGAAAGGCTGGGATAGAGAACCAGAGTGGCACCCCCCCTGCCCTTCAGACACTATGACGAGGGCAGGAGCTATGCACAGACAGATTTAGTGTACCACAAGCTGCGTAGACAGATTTCTCAGTTGTAGTCCATGCGATTCTGGGAAATTCACACAGCAAAACAAGAGGACAGGGATTAACTCTGTCCCTCTCCCCTCTGAGCTGAGCGCTAGGTAAGCAATGTTGTCCTGTGGTGATTGTAAGGAAGGTCATCTAGTGCCTGCTTGGGGTTAATCCATAAGTACATACCAAAAAGGCACAGGAAGGACTTACACTTTATAGCACTGATAGTCTAGCTGAGCCTAGGGACAGCATCAGGGAGAGGAACAAAATGTGACCTCCTGCTGAAAACACTGGGTGTAAACAGACAGACAGACAGAGGGCAGCTCTGGGGGTGGCTGTGCCATCCAACTTCACCCCTGGGCTGGCTGGTCCATCTGAAGGCAGCCCTGCCAGATGGTGAAGCGGAGCAGGTGCAGGGTAACCCCACAGGCAGCACTCTGGAACATCCTGGAGTTCCGCTAGTGAAGCAGGCTGGCTAAACCCGGCGCATCAGTCCGGAGTGGAGCTGCTGTCTGTCTGCTCAGCAGACCCATGCTGCAGCTCCATTCCCGGCTGGCTGTTGCTCTGGCAACACCATAGAGTTGCAGGTGCCAGCCTAGAGTGTCAGGTGATCATCTACAACTCTATGGTGGTGGTGCCATACAGGTGGACCACAACCAGGGGTACCTGCTGGGTCCATCTAAAGCTGACACAGGTGGGGCTGGAAGCAGGTGGATGCAGGGTGCACCACCAGAGCATCTCCAGAGGCAGGCTGCCTCTATGTTCATCTAAAAACAATACCCATTGTGAACCGGAAGGCAGGGACCTGTTCACTATGTGATGCTGCTGGAGCTGACTTGTGTCCTTGTGCCATCCACCCAGTCCTGCCCAATTGTTCTGCTCCCACATGCAGGGCTCCAGGGCCCATGGGGCTCACTCACAGATGCAATGGGTTCTGCTCCAAGGTTCCACTCTGAGGCTCAATTGTTCAAAACAGTGCATGGGCATTACAGCATCTCCTCCAACTAGGGTTGCCACCTATGTATATTTTCCCAGACCAGTTAAGAAAAATACATGTTGCTGGGCATGCATTGACACTTATGGCACCAATGCAGGTCCTGCAACATGTATTTTTCATAAGTGGCCTGGAAAAATATACATAAAAAGGCAACCCTACCTCCAACATGTATGCTGTTCCTATGACTGCCAACAGATTCAGTGCCTGCTCACACAAATGACCAACCAGATGTGAACACCAAGGGCCAATTTGAATTCTGACCAGCCAGTATCACGTTAGCAGCACACACAGACCTGACTGCAAAAAGAGCTGTTGCTTTAGAAGAGTACAGGGGGTGAAACTTCAGCCGATAGGCCAGATCTGGCCTGCGTCTGTTTTTTATTCGGCCCCTTTCCAGTCCCTGGATCTGGCCTGTGAATCCAGTCGCTACCCCCAAGGATTGAAAGAGGGAGCTCAGAGGAGAGGAGTGGAGATGAGGGCATGCACTCATTGCACTGTAAGGGGATGGATTCATGACATAGATAAGGGGTAGGGAACCTCAACCTGGAAGCCAAATGCAGCCATGGCTAGTTTTTTTTTAGCCCCTTCCCAGTGCCTGAATTGGGCCCCTAGATCCAGTTCCTATCCTCAAGCACGGAAAGACTGAACTCAGGGTAATGAAGTGAAGATGAGGGCATGCACGCAGGGATAGGGGGCAGATCCATGGTACAGATCCGTGATTAAGCAATCCCACCCCAACTTCTATGCAGCCCTGAAAGCGTGTACTAGTTTTCAAAATGACCCCTAGGAGGAAAAATCCATGATCTGGACCTTCCCCTTTCTGATTACACTGCACTTAGGCACCCCCATCCCCAGCTCCTATCCACCCTGTGAATCTTGTACTAATTTTCCAAGTGACCTGTAGGAGGAAAAAAAGGATGCCCACTCTTGCATTAGAACCACTGCCTGTGTTTTCCAGTCCTACTCTTAGATAAGCCGCTTTTACACAAGTGGGTTGTGCTCATGCAATCTGCTCACGCGACTTTTGAAAATCCCATGGGCCAGGATTAAATGAGACGTTTCGCGCGTTCTTTAAAACCGCGAACTAAATACCCTGATGACATTGAGGTATTTAATTCGTGGTTTTAAAAGAACGTGTGACTGGCTTTAAAGTGCGAAACGTGTTGCCTAATCCCGGCCCGCGGGATTTTCAAAAGTCATGTGAGCAGATTGCGTGAGCGCGACCCGCTCGTCTAAAAGCGACCTGAGTCTGTGACACATTACACTACAGCAACTCACCAATCAGAAACAGGAGGCCTCATCTTTGCCTTTGTTTTTTTTTTACTTTCAACCCTGAAAGTAAAAAACCAATCCTTCTTTGGCAAAAGTTGCTTTTAGTTTTCAGACTAGATGTGAGCCAAATCAATAGATTTCACTGTGAGGCCTGTGCCACACCCATAAACACCAACATTTAGGAGGTAGAATAATACCATAGTCAATAGTTAATTAACCTGCTTATTTTAAACATTTCCTTATGCTGAAAAAATAAACCTGTGCTGCAGCCTGTGCTACACAAGCACAACTCTTCAGGGCACCGCCTCAAGGGTAAACTCTGGCACTGCACATTCTCCGTCAACTTTCTCCAGTGCCATGTGTTTTTGCCACCAACATGTGGTCAAAAATTATCATCATTATTTCCTCTTCCTGTATAAGCAGGTGCTGACCTCCACAGCACTGCCCTCTGGTAGCTAATCACAAACCTCCCAACATTTCCCGCAGCCAAAGAAGAACAAGCCCCACTTCCTTGGTTAAAATAAGCTTGGTTCTTCCATAAACAAGCTCCACCCACTCATGCACTTATATATGTGGATGCAAACACCTCTCAACATTCCAAGTGCATAAAGTAGGACAGAAGTTCTCCTGTTTCTGATTCCACTTAGGTTGCTTGCAGACAAACATGGCAGGTGGGCATGGCAGGAACTTCCGGGAGCAGAAATCCCAGAAGGAGCGATCCCGGGACGCTCTGTTCGTGCACATGGTGGGTTAGTCCGTTTCTAGTGTGATTTCCATCATGCAATGCAGGGCTCAACCAGGATTCAAGCAGGAGAAAGTGATCAACAGTGTCAAAGGCAGCAGAGAGATCAAGGAGGACAAGAATAGAGTAAAGGCAGTTGGATTTAGCCACAAGAAGATCGTTGGTGATCTTAGTCAGAGTGGTTTCAGTGGAGTGAAGGGGGCGGAAGCCAGATTGGAGGGGATCAAGGGAGGAGTTGGCGGAGAGGAGGTCGAGGCAGCAGGAGTAGACAACCCGTTCAAGGAGTTTGGAAGCAAAACGGAGGAGCGAGACAGGATGGTAATTAGAGGGTTCAGAGGGATCCAGAGTGGACTTTTTGAGGATGGGGGAGACAGTGGCGTGTTTAAAGGCAGAGGGGAAGGAGCCGGTAGAGAGGGAGAGGTTGATGATGTGCAGGAGGGGAGGGGCAACGGTGGAAGCAATGGAGGTCAGGAGGCGGAAAGGAATGGGGTCTAGGGGGCAAGTGGAGGGGTTGGAGGAGGAGAGCAGGGAGAAGATTTCCTCAAGGGAGGCAGGAGGGAAAGGGACATGGGTCGGGGGGGAGTCGCTGACTTGGGGAGGGAGAATGGGAGAGGGGAAATGGGTCATGGGTCTGGCTCTGAAAGTGTCACTGGCTTGGGAAAGTGGTCACTGGCTTGATGGGGAGTGGAGCATAGGTCTGCCTCAGCAGGGGTCATCATGGGTTTGGTAAGGGATTGCTTTTTGGGGGGAAAAGGAATGGTGACAGCTCAGGGGCGGTTGCTAACTTGGGGATAAGGTGGCCAGATACGCAAATTTTAGGGGACGCTTATGAGAAATCCAGGTTGCAGGGCTGTATTGGGCCTGGCTATAGTGTTGGAGATTGCAGTTCTGAGACAGCAGTGACCTATGCAGGTGTGGAGGGCTCACTATAGGCTCCCCAAGCAGGTGGCTACGCTTAGCATCAGAGAGCAGCCCAGCTTCAAGCTGGATATGTGCTGCAGTTTCTGGGGTCCAGTTTGAGACCTCCAATACCATATTTTGGGGAAAATTTGAGGTTTACTTGGAATGCAAATACATAGCCCTAGTATTTGTGTTTTGAATATGGAAGCTGGGGGTTGTGTTTATTTGTTTTACTGAAACCCGAATGCACAGCCCTTGTAGATGGAGTAGGAGAGCTCCTCCAGTGTGGCAGGGAAGGTTCTCTAAAAGAGAGTTCTCTTCTCCGCTCCTGAGACCAATTGTCAAGGTGCCCTAGAATTGGGAGCCAGAAGGAGCACTGGAGCCAGAGGTAGATTGCCTCAGGTTGTTGCCCTGATCTAGTGGATCCTGTGCACCATAAGTCTGGCCGCTCCTGTCCAATTGCTGAAGCACAGGAGGATTGACAATACTGGATGCTTGGAGGTGACAGTACCTTTCCCCTGCCTTTTGCACAGAAAACTGGAGCAGGGAGCTGGCGTGCCACAGGTTTTAGAGAAGGGGAGGAGGGTGAAGTAGGGGTGGGAGGAAGTCAATACATACTCTGTTTCCTGGCATTGACACTCCACTTAACACAGCCAATGTCAACAGAAGACCTGAGAGGAGTAGGTGAAACCAAACACACGGGCCCTTCTTAGAACAAGAGCTGTAAAACCTGCACAAGTGGCACGACCGCCTTTTAAACAGTCAGAATCAATAACTGGGCTTGCTGAGAGTGTTTGCTGACAGAAATGACATCCACGGCTGGCAGAGTTTATGACTCAGGGCATGGAGTCTCTAATGGGGTTGTTGGGCCTTGGGACCTGCCTCCAAATTGTGCTTGCTAATCAGCCACCTGCAGTCGCTCCGCTCTCTGCTCCTAAAGGCCTTTCAGTTTCACGAGGCTGTTGATTGCACAGCTGCCCTGGTGCCCTTCTAGCCCCATGAGCTGTGGGCAATGCTAATGCACTGCACATGAACGGCATGCACCCCAGTACTCACTACTGGCTAAAATGTATGGGTGTGAAGATGAGGGGACATATACCCCCTGGAATTTGGGGTGCAAGAAGCAATTCTTTCCTTACTTCCAGACCCTCACAGTTCCTGTGTTGCCCTGCTGCTGCTTCAGGGGTTGTGAGAAACTGCAGCTGAAGAGAGGGCTGGTCCCTGTACTACTAATATGCTCCCCTCCAGTCTTTCGGTTTCCTAATGGCTGGACAAGTGAGCAGAGTCATCACCATTTTGAGAAGCTAAGGGACAGGCCTCAAGAGAGCTGTCCTCTCCCCATCCCTAATCCTGCTCACTTTGCACTGTTTCTCCACTGGCTAGTGGTTACACCCTTGGCTTACAGCGTATAGAATTTTGTCTGAACTTAGTGACATCCATGATCTCAGCAATGAAGCCTGGGCAGTGTGGGCACACTCCTGAGGTAAATCTCTCAGCCCTCATCCACCTGCAGTGTCTCCTGGCCACAAAGGGGATTCATGATAACTTCTCAGCAACTGTTCCAGATCGTGCTGCACATCTGAGCTGGGTCTATTGCTAGCCCTCCCCCACCAAACCGGCTCTACTTTTCACCAAAGGGAAGAGCTGGAGGTGGCATTGGCTGGGGCTCCCCATCATGTGGTGTGATGTCTGCTCATCTTTAGGATAGGAGAAGGTAACAACAGAGAGTGTGGTGTGAGGTGTGGTATGGAGTGACCATGGTAACGGGTGGGGGCAAGGGGGCAGCAGCCTGATAAAATTGAGGATTCCTGTGTGAGAAAGGAGAGGGAGGAAAACAGAGGCAGTATCAGGGTGGGAGTAGAAGATGAAGAGATTGGGAGAGGATGACAGCTGGAGGAACCATGCCAGGGCTGAGGTATGGATCACTCTCACCCACATATTGAATTATGCCATTTCTGATTCATCTCAGGACAGGGATATATGTTGCAGAGTAATAACCGATTCGCAATCAGTAAGGACAAATGCAGCTGAAGGTTTAACAACAGAACTTTACTTAAGCTTTCTCAGGCACAGATCCTTAGTTGCATCTAACTACTAGTAAGACAAAATGGAGACTGAGACAAAGAGAGAGAAACGAAGAAGGAGTGGTTACACAAAGGAATTCAACTGTAAAACCCCATCTCCCTTCCATGTACACATAAACTTAGCAGCGCCATCTGGTGGCTCTATAGTCAATTACTGTTCTTAATACAGCAGGCATTAACTTATGGATGTTGCATATACCAACACCCCTTCTCAACAGACAGAAGTTAACCTACTAAACCCATTTTACTTAGTAGCTTTCGGTGGCGCTCTCCTGCTAAAGGTTTTGTCAGGGCATCTGCTACCATGTCTTCTGTAGGACAATATTGCATGTCTATAAGTCCTTGTTCTTGCGAGTCTCTTAGGAAATGATATTTCACGTCTATATGTTTGGTCCTCGGGTTTACTCTTTCCGTTTGTGCGAGTACAATACAGCCTTGGTTGTCTTCCAAAATTTGTATAGGGCTGTTCAGTTCTTTTCCCAAGTCTGTGAGCAATTGTCGTAGCCAAATTACCTCTTGACTAGCATGCGCGGCTGCAACATACTCGGCTTCTGTTGAGGAGAGTGCTACTGTGGTCTGTTTCTTGCTAGACCAACTGATGGGTCCCCCTCCTAGCAGAAATAGCCAACCACTGGTGGATTTTCTGTCAGAGCTGTCCCCAGCCCAATCTGCATCTACATATCCTGTCAGGTTACATCCAGAAGTTGCAGGTAGCTGCAGTTTAAGGTGTGCGGTTCCCTTCAGGTAGCGCATGACCCTCTTTACCGCATTCCAGTCTTTCTGACTTGGTGCTGATACTTTCCTGCATAGGATTCCTATTGCTGCTGCAATGTCTGGTCTAGTGATGGTGGCGATATACAATAGTTTCCCAATTGCGCTTCTGTATTGTCGGTTGTCTGGCAGTTGCATGCTTTGTTCTTCAGTCTCCTTCAGGTGGTTAGTTTCCATGGGAGTGCTTACTGCCTTGGCATCTTTCATTCCGAAGCTTTCTAGTAATTCTTCTATTTTATGCCTTTGGTTGAGGAGATAACTTCCATTATCATCTCTTTCTACTTGTATGCCTAGGTAATGTGTTATGTTTCCTAGGTCTTTTGTCTCAAAGTTTTGATTCAGGGTTTTCATTATTCCGCGGTCATCCCCTTCTTGCTCATAGCATATCAATATGTCATCAACGTAAATCAATATGAAAAACCATCTGTCATCCTGTTTCTTTGAATATAAGCAAGGATCCGCTTTACTTCTGATGAAATTTTCCTTTGTGAGTACTGTGTTTATTTTTGTATTCCATGCTCTGGCCGCTTGTTTGAGTCCATATATGCTCTTTTTCAACTTGCATACAAGGTCTGGTCTTTCGGTGTCTTTGAATCCTGGTGGCTGTTCCATGTAGATGTCTTCTTTTAGTTCTCCATGTAGGAATGCTGTTTTCACATCCAGATGTTTAACCTGCATTCCTTTCTCTGCTGCTATGCTCAATAGTGTCCTGATTGTGGTGTACTTGACTACTGGGGCAAACGTTTCGTCATAATCTTCGCCATATTTCTGTGAGTATCCTTTAGCGACTAGTCGGGCCTTGTATCGTTCTGCCTTGCCTTCGGCATTGTATTTGATTTTAAATGTCCACTTACATCCTATGGTCTTTCTGCCCATTGGTAGTGTACACAGTGTCCAGGTTTGATTTTCATGCATGGACTTTATGTCTTCTGTAGCTGCCTTTACCCATTTGTTGTGTTCCCCTTCTGACATTTGTAAGACATCTTCCCATGTTGATGGCTCAGACAGTCTGTCGGTACTTGCTTTGTAGGACAGGCGGGTGGGTGGTTTGCCTTTATTTTCCCTGGTAGATCTTCTGATTTCAACATCTGCAGGTGATTGGGTTTGTTCCTGCATCTCAGTTGAGCTTGTGCTGATTTCAACTGTTTGTTCAGGACGCTCTTCTCCTCCTGATTCAGGACATGCTTCTTCTCCTGATTCTTGTAAGGACATTACACTGTTGCTTGGGTTTTCTTCGAAAGTCACGCTGTTGCTGATAGTTACTTTGTCTGTGTGTGGGTTGAGGATTCTGTATCCTTTGGAGTGTTCGCTGTATCCAACAAGAATCCCTTCCACAGCTCGGTTTTGTAGTTTGGTGCGTTTCTCTTCCGGAATGTACACGTATGTCTTGCATCCAAACACTTTGATGTGTCCCATACTAGGTTTCTCTCCATACCAGAGTTCATACGGAGTTTTACTTGCTGTTCTTGAGTAGAGTCGGTTCTGTAGATATGTCGCCGTAACTACTGCCTCGCCCCAATATTTTTCTGGCAGTCCAGAGTCAGTCAACATGCACCTGATCATTTCTGTTAAGGTTCTGTTCTTTCTTTCAGCTACCCCATTTTGCTCGGGCGTGTATGGTACCGTCTTCTGGTGCTCTATCCCGTGGGCTCTCAGGAAGTCTTCAACTCACTCTCCTGTGTATTCGCCTCCATTGTCGGTTCGAAGTACGAGCGGCTTGCGTTGGAATCTGTTGCTTGTCATGGTTATGTAGTCCCTTAATTTTTCCAGTACTTCATCCTTATGCTTCATGAGGTATGTGACTGTGTATCTTGAGTAGTCGTCTATGAATGTCATTATGTATCTGTTCCCTCCAGGTGTGGGTACTTTCATGGGGCCGCACACATCGCTGTGTATGAGGTCAAGTGGCTTGGAGGTTCTTGTCTGGCTTGCCTTGGGGAGCGTTGCTCTGGTGGCTTTAGCTTTGATACAGCATTCACATCTCATGGTCAAGGGACATGCTGTTACTATCAGGTCTTTTGTCAGCTGCTGTCTTTGCAGTTCCTTTATACTTTCTGGGTGCCTGTGACCCAGGCGTCGATGCCACAGATGAATACAGTCCTTGTGTTGCTCATGTGCAGTGAGTTTTGCTTGTTCCTTGGTTGCACTCAAGCGATACAGGTGCTCATCTGCATAGGCTCTGGCTAGGACCCTTGTCCCCTTCTGGATTGTGCATTCATTACCCCGGAACTTGACGGTGAGCCCTTTCTCTGTTAGGCGTTTAACGGATAGGAGTCCTCCCTCTAAGCCAGGTACATACAGCACATCCTTTACTGGTATTGCTAGTGTGCCTCCGTGTGGCTTGTTGCAACTTAGAATTCCTTCGCCAATACCTTCTGCAGTGATGCTGCTTCCATCAGCGAGGTATATCTCTTCTTTGTTGCTTGGGTCCAGTACCGTGAAAAAGCTCTTGTCGCTGGTCATGTGACTTGTGGCTCCAGAGTCGACACACCAGTCCTGTGATGAGTTGGTCTGTGTTGCTCTAAAACATCCTCTCCACTGTTCTGTGGTTGTGTCACTGGTTGTAGCCTTGGCCCTTTGCTTAGACACTTGTGGAGATCGCTTTTGTTGTTCTGCCTTCCATATGGAGCAGTCTTTCTTTAGGTGTCCTTCTTTCTTGCACCGAAAACATGCCCTTGTTTCCTTCTTGTGCAATCTGTTATCTGCAATTCTCAGGGCAGTTTCCTTGTCCTGGTCCTGATTATCTTGCATGATTTCTTTCCTGCGCTGGAATTCATCCATGAGTCTCCCTTTTACAAATTCCAGTGTTAGTTCTGCCTCAGGCCTTGTCTCTAGGGCGTTTATGAGGGCGCTGTATGATTCAGGCAGGCTGCAGAGAAGTAAGGCCGCCACGTGGTTGTCTTTTATCTCTTCACCGATGCCTCGCAGTTGTGCTACCACTTCCAGCATTGAATTTATGTGATCCTGCATCTCCTTCCCTTTACCAAGTCTCATCTGGTACAGTTTCCTTAGGAGAAACAGCTTACTGTTCAAGCTGGTCCTTTCATGCAGCTTCTGCAGTGCATTCCACATGCCCTTTGCTGTGGCCTCCTCCCTTATGTGGATTAACTGGTCATCTTCTACTAGCAGGCTTATGGTTGCCTTTGCCTGTCTGTTCTTTCTGTCCCACACCTCAGGGTTTGCTGCAGGTCTGTCTGTGGTGATCACCTCCCACTGGTCATCTTTGGATAGGAGCATTTCTATTTTGAATTTCCACAACTGGTAGTTTGTGTTATTCAGCTTGCAGACTGAAAGCTTTAATTCAGAGCTGCTGGCCATGCTTGCTTCCCTCCCCTCAGATTGGGATTCTGGTTCTTCTGCTCACTTACTGTTAGTAGCCTCCTCCGGGAGTTTCCTTTGGGCCTGTTTCCTTTCAGCTCACTTCCAGTCTTTAGAGTTGTTCTGGGCTGTTCTGAAGAGGTCTGGGCCCATAACCTGTTGCAGAGTAATAACGGATTCGCAATCAGTAAGGACAAATGCAGCTGCAGGTTTAACAACAGAACTTTACTTAAGCTTTCTTAGGCACAGATCCTTAGTTACATCTAACTAGTAGTAAGACAAAATGGAGACAGAGACAAAGATAGCGAAGGGAAGAAGGAGTGGTTACACAAAGGAATTCAACTGTAAAACCCCATCTCCCTTCCATGTACACATAAACTTAGCAGTGCCATCTGGTGGCTCTGTAGTAAATTACTGTTCTTAATACAGCAGGCATTAACTTATGGATGTTGCATATACCAACAATATATTCCCTGTGGAACCACAGCCCCATAATTCACAGGCGCCTGCTCTTCGTTCAGTGCCTCGGAGCTGCTGTCTTTCTGACTCAGGCCCTGGCTAGTGTGTATCTGGCCCTGTCTGGGAGAATTCTCTGTTGATCTAGGTGTGTTTCTTTGTGAAACACATGAAATATCAGTGCAGAAACAAAGAGGTGAAGGAGGCTTTACAAGGTTGAGTTCAAACCTGTGTCCATCCCTCTTGTATGGAAACTTGGATGCTTCTCCCACGCCCTCTCTGTCAGATCAGCTCCTCAATGTGTCTCATAAGCAGCCTGTGTAGGAGTCCTGGGGAAGAGGATGGGCTCCGGACCGTGGATGAGGAAGGATAGCTTTGGCAGGCAAAGTTGGGACTGAGATGTAAGGAGTTATTATGTTGACACCTACTGTTTATTGACTGAGCATGCAAAAGTGCTGCCAAGCATTACATAGCCAGACAGGGCCCCTGGCCAATGGGCTCACTATCAAACCAGAGAGATGATAGCAGAAGGGGGTGTCACAAAGGAAAAGGGAACAAATACAGGACCATATGCTAGATGCCTAAAGACACTCTACCCATTCTGTGCCCCCCCCCACCATATAGGGAGAGCGGGGGGAGAGTTGAAACAATGATGTGCAAAGACATGTGTACCCGGCAGAATTACGGTACTCAACCCAGTAACATCATTAGTGCCCAATGGGCTACCCCATTTATTGACATCTGGTACTAATTTTCTGGTGTTCCAGTCTGTAATACATGATATTTGGGAGTAATCGGGTGCCTGACTCTGTACGTGGGTACCGATTGGGCATCCGACAGACCATGCAGAGGAGGCAGGAGAGGCAAGCACTAGGTGATGCATGTGAAGCAGGCAGAACTGAAGGAGCTGCATGGACACCACAGCTCCAGGCAGCCATTCCTTCTGAGACGCACAGTAGAGGTTCCTAAGCTGCCATTTGCCCACCTCTGCCATACGGCACAGGTGACATCCAGGGAGGAAAGTGATGCTGGAGTGTGATGCTTGAGCAGCAGAATGCCCACTGACAACTGTTTCAGCTGGGGTAAATTAGAGAAGCCCTGTGGCTACTCTATCTTCCCCTGGAGTGGAGCTGAAACAAGTAGTGAGTTTAGTATTCAGGGTTGCTTTTTTTTTTTTTTCATTTCCAGGTAGTCCTTTGGGTACCTGTCTGTGTTAGTTATACATCCATATTATTATTTCTATCAGATTCAGTATGCTGCGACAATTCATAGGACACCTCACTTGGATCACTTTTAGTCATATTATTATTTATTTACCCACTCCAGATGGTATGATACATGCATGTTGTACGTTGATGTTTCATATGTTTCTGTATGTGGAGTAGCACAGCAGTAGGAAAAACCTGGACTGTGTTTTCTTTAAGCAAAACATTCCAGCAAGATACCCATACCACGTTTTCCCTGTCTCCTGTTTGCCCTGCGTCTAGTGGTGGCTGCACCCTTGCATCGAGGTACAGTGATATGGTGCTAACAGTCAAAATCTCCTCTTCCCAAAAATGACAAGCTTATTCTTTACGTGAAGTGCAACCAGTAATAGTTTCTAGGGTCAGAGCTACTGGCTGCCCCCGAATAACACCGATCTGTATTTCCAGACTCTACTAGGTATTAAATAACTGGAGTCAGGTATTTTCCTCTTGGGGTCTGAGTCGTCTGACAAAGATCCAACTGGGTTTTCAATCTCGAGGACTAGGCCTGATGTCTTCCAGCCAGTGCAGCTGCCCTGGTGAGTTATTGAATCAACCCTCCTCTGAGGTCTGTCATGTAACTCACCCCAACTTTCTGTGCAGGTCTGCATGTTTACTGGTTCCAGCTCCCTCTTAGAGCTGCTTTCTTGGTCACAAGGTCCAGTGAGCGGCAGTGCTATATTTAGAACTATATGGCTCTTGCTATCTCCCTCTGAGAGCTGCAACTTCTCAGTAACCCCTTCCACCGCCTCAAACTCTCCCTGAGCTGTGAAGCTATTTCCACTGTGATCGGTACCCATGCAGTCTCCCTGTGAGTCCTGCACTTTTCTATCAGTCCCTCGAAGCCCCAAAGACTCTATCTCTAAGCTGTGAACCTGTTCCCCAGAAGCTTGAATGAAATCAGCTGAGCAGCTATCCTCACGGTTCTGATCTTGGGCAAACGTAACAACAGCTGACAGGCCAGACTCCATACCAGAGCTCCTTTCCAGCTCCCTGTTACTACCCTTGCCCTCACAGGTCCCCTCTGTGAGCTCATTCCTGGGACACATGTCTGGAAACCCACTTCCCAGCTCGTGCTCCTCACCACCCTCAACCTCACAGACATAGGTCCCTGCCTTCAGATTTGAGTCCTGCCCTCCAAAGTCAGTGGGTAGCTCCTTGGTTCTCTGGGTGCCCCTGTATATTTGGTTTGGGAAGCATACTTGACTTGGAATTCTCTCCCTAGGCCTATTGCACAGACTCCCCTGCCTGTACCTCCTCATTCTGTGTCACACGGCTCAGTGTTTCATGCAGTGGCAGTAAGCTCCCTACCCCTTGCCCCTTCATATTGTGTGTGATTCTAGCCCCTACAACAATAGGGACTGTCATCACGACAGCAAGCTTAGTCTCTTGTGTGTCTTCCTGTTACAGGCCATTTCATTCATTGCAGCAGTGAGCAGGGCCAAGTCTGACAAGACGGATAGGGGGTACAATTGTACTGGGCCCTCAAGATCAGGGGTCCTCCCAAAAACAACCTACAAGAATTAATTTTTTTAACATACATTAAAATATGATGAGTAAAATCATCATTGCTAGTAGCATGTGTAAAGAAAGCATCAGTGTGGTCTCCAAATGCTGGGGCCAATCCCATGCCCTACGTGTGCCACGCAGGACACACGTGCATGTGTGTGCAACCGTGAACGTGCCCATTGAGGGAACATTGTGACACATGCAAGCTGCATGGGACCTGCACGGATCCCACATGCAGGAGGTTTGGGATCGCAGCCATTGGCTGCAATCCTGACTACGTCAAAGTCAATGGTAAAACTTCCATTGATTTCACTGGAATAAGGATTGTACCTACTGATTTAATCATTTATTATAGGTGGGTAGGGGGCCCCAGTTACCTAGATGGACTAGTGCCCCAAATTTCTCTCAGTGGGCATGAGCGGTGCCCTCCCTGAGGGGTGTTTCTGGCGCATCCCAGTCTCAAATCAATGTTCATATCAAACTGAATCTTCTTCAATGCATTTTTTGGATTCACAGTATGTGAATTCCAATTAGAAATTTACCTCCTACTTTTGAACTCCAGAAAGTTCACAAGGGGACCGTTGAATTTTCTGAAATTATTTACTCAGTAATCATTGATTCACTTTTTAATATTTGTTAATATTGTTAAGAAGATTAAGGGGAGGGGGGCATGATAACAGCTTTCAATTATTTAAAAGGCTGCCATAAAACTGATGGAGAACAATTGTTCTCTGTTGCTACTGAGGGTAGAACAAGAGGCAATGGGCTGATTAAGTTGCAAGAAGGTACTTAGGTTAAGTTTTAAAAATGACTTCCTATCTGTAAGAATTGGGCAATGGAACAAGTTGCCTGGGGAAAATGTGGAACCTTGCTTCACTGGAGGTTTTGAACAAGAAGCAGGTTAAACACCTGAGAGAAATAATTTAGATCCAATGAATCCTGCCTCAGTGTAGGCGCTGGACTAGCTGACCCTTGAAGTTCTGTTCACCCTTACAGTTCTATTATTTGTTTATTTGTCAATCCACTATATCGGATTTGAAATTTGATATTCAGTATTCATTTATTCAGCTTGTGATTGGATGGCTGTTATCTCACAGTAAAGGGTATGTTTGGTTGGATAAGCTAACTGAATGTACCTAAACTGTGTGCATCTGCAACTTCTCAATGTTGTAAATGTACCCCTGTCTCCCCTTTTATTCCCTTCTCCCTTTTCTCCCCCATTCCTTTGGGACAGGAACCTGTCTAATTAATTATTGTACAGCACCTGGTACATTGCTGACGCTATATAAATAACAACAACAATAACAGTGTGACTTTTAATGAAGTCAAGTTAGATTTGTTTATTTAACTGCTTAAACTCAAACTAAAACCTTCATCTTTGCTAAAATCAGAGAGTAAGGAAGTCTCAGTTCATGTGAATGCTCCCAAGCCGATAAACTGAATTTGAAGATTCGTTATTGAACATGAATGTGCAAATTCACTGAGCTAAGTGGAGATGCCCTGTGCACTCCATCCCTTAAAATCTTCACAAAGGAATCGTTCAGAGGCTATGGCCAAGAGGCTGGCTTAAGCTCTGAATGGCTGGCACTGGAACAAGATACTGTTTCAGGAACACAGTAGCACTGGGAGGTAGCAATTCTCTCACTCTGCCCAATCCTAAACCCTGTGGATCGTACGTGTGCGGTTTCAGTGGAGCACAGTGTGCCCGCCATAGGGATCTGTGTGACTTGTGTGCGGCTCTGCACACGCACAGTTCTGTGGAGTTTGGGAACGGGCTTACTGTCTCCAACAGTCACTATTTCTCACAAATCTTGAGGTATTTGCCGACTTTTCTTAAAGCCCAGATTCTGCAATCATGAGAATTTCAGCTCTCTCTTTTTTAAAAGTACATTTCTCTCTAGCTTTAAAATGTGACTGTGTATTGTATTTATGCTCAGGCAAATAGCTGGTGTGTGGCCCTTTAAGACCAACAGAGAGCCAACCTCAAGGACTGTTTCTGGGTCAACCAGCCAAGCAGTTAGGGACCTGGAAGCTGAGGCAGAGAAGCTGTACAGGACATTCTCCCCAAGGCATGTTCTTAATGAAGTGACCCTGTTACAGTTCAGTTCTTTGTGTGTATCACTATTCCTACAAGCAAGGTGACAGAACAATACATCTGTATCACGTCATCCAGGCTTGGAAACCAAAAGACACACACAATCAAGGGCACCGACCAAATTTTAATTAGGAGGTGGTAAGGACGGGGCCACGAGGCTCTCCTGGCTTTTTGTGATGTTGGCCCGCCCCCCTGCAGTGCGCTGTGACATTGTGAGATTCTCAGTGAGGTGGGGTCATGTCGATAGGGGGTGTGGCCATGCTGAAAAATAGCAAGGTCAAAAAAGAAAGGGGTGTGGCAAAGAGATTCTCTTACCTCTTTCTGACATGACCACGCCCCCTTTAGAACATTGTGACTTCGCGGGACTCTAAAGGGACAGGGGCACTCATAGTTCAAGGAAGTGCAAAGGCACCCCCAAGAAAGTGCAAAGGCTGCCCCCTCCTTTTGCATCCCATGCACATAGTGGGATCCTCCCCATAAATACCCCCAAATCTTGCCATTTTAAGGTCAAGTTCATGATTTCAGGTGGGGGCGGACTCATGATTTTTGACATTTGGATTTTGCAATGGTGTTCTCTGCTGAGCTCTCTTAATACTGAATCCCATCAGTGGGACAGCATTAGAGGTGTCAGGGAAAAGAAGATTTTGAACTCTGCAGGGGAATGTATTATCACTATTATTTGTACTACAATAGTGTCTATGAGAGCCAGGTATGGGTCAGGGTCACATTATGCTGGGCAACAGACAAACACACGGGGGGGGGGGGGGAGCACCAGACCTTGCCCCAAAGAGCTTACAATCTGCTATTCTGGATGGGAGGCACTATTTCCGCTGGTGCCTAGTCATGTGAATGCATTGATCATTTCCTTCTCCTCAACATTTTGCATCCATCATGTGTAAGACCTCAAAGCTGCTTGCAGAAGGGACGGGATATAAATATATTAAATAAATAAATATTAAATAAAAATGGATCTCCTGTGAAATTGCCAGGATTCACATCTGGCAGTGAATCTTGGGTGAGTGGGTTACACAAAGCTGCAAACTACACATCTCGGGAATGTGTCTGTGAAGCAGGCTTCAGGCACCGTTTCTACCTCAATTTTAGTAAATGTAGCCAACCAATTGTTATACAAACCCTGTAATCCCGATATCAGTGTGTGTGCGTGGGCATTACAGTCATTTAACTAAGGGCTCATTCAGATGTGCGTTTAAATCGCACTGCCGCCGCGGCGGCATCGTGCGATTTAAAGCACCGCACACTTCTGGGTTGGTGCGAATGCACCAATTCAGCCTAACGCGAACTGTTGGAGTGCGGTTTTAAAAGCTGCTCGGAGCAGCTTTCAAAACCACACTCCAACAGTTCGCGTTAGGCTGAAATGTGCGCGGTCGGTGCATTCACACCAACCCGGAAGTGCGGGGTGCTTTAAATCGCATGATGCCGCCGCCGCTGCTGTGTGATTTAAACACACGTCTGAATTAGCCCTAAATGGCTTCCCAACTAAAGTACTTTAGTCTAATTGGTACAAAACCTGCCTGCAGAGGAGCCCGCAAGACCAGGTGAGCTACATAGAGTTGGGATTTTACTGCATCTATTTTGCTGTGTGCATCAACATGGGAAGGGGTTGGCTCCCCCAGCCTGCAGAGGGCTGCAGGCCTTGAGTGCCCTCTGGTGATAAGGAAGGAGGCCTTCACACACCACTTTACCTGGGTTCTGCAATCAAGACCCAACTCTTAGGCAGGGACCCGTGTTAACTGCGTTGCCGCAATTTGCAGTGATTTTTGCAGAATCAGCCAATCCTCGCAGTACCATGATAAAATTGCAGTGAAACTGCAGTGAGGGCTGTCTGCAGGATCTTTAAATCCTGGCTCAGGCATAAACTTGTCGCCTGACCCCAAACTAAAACTGCTGCTGCAGCTGCCGTCTGTCAGGGAGGTGTGACCATGACCCGAGGGAAAATAGGCCCCTGGGAGATGAATTGTGGGTGGGTGGGGTCTGAAGGCCCTATGTTTGGGTGAGGGAGGTCTGGGGTTTTAATATGAGGTGGGAATTCTGGGGTGCTGAAATTCCAGAGGATTTGAGTCATGTTTGATTAGCAAAGTTGTGATTCTATGTGAAACCTGTTGCAAATTTGCTTCCCAGCATGCATAGTTATGCAAATCAAGTTAATGATGCAAATATTAATGCTTGCGGTGAATTTGCAGAATTTGGCTTCACTGGTTGCAGAATTTAAGATTTTTTTGGTGCAGTGAACTCGGGTCCCAGAGGCTACATTTTGATGAAAAGAGTTAAACCAAAGTACTACTTTTAGTTAAAGCAACTATTCGTCTTCAACTGCATTCATATGAGCTGCGTAAACCGAAGTAACTAATCCACTTGTTAGCATTCAGATGAACAGTGTAAACCAAAGTACACTTAAACAAAGTAAACCAAACTTAATTGTGGTATACTCTTCCCCACTAGCGGATACATAATGATTGCAGAACTGTGGTCACCTCTCTCAAACTGATAAGTGTTCACATCAACAGTTACTTTGAAAGGCAAACCAAAGGGGAGTATGTACTCCTGAAAAGACATACTCTTTTCCTACTCCTAAACATCATCACCATCATTACTCGGTTTGTGTGAATGCATCAGGAGTAAAACCAAAGGAAGGCTCAGCTACATTGAACTGTTAATGGAATGTGGCCTTAGATTCAGTGGAAAGGCAGGAAGCCAAGGCAGGTGGTGAGGCAAGGAATCAGGAATCAGAATGTGAACTTGGAACAAGGCATTTCCTGAAGAAGCTAGCTCTTCCCAGCTCAAGCAGGAATCAAGAGGAGATAACATGCTGGACACAGCTACAGGCCATCAGCCTTTTAAGCGTTTGGTTATGAAATCTACTTCTCTGAGCTCTCTTAATTCACCTTTCTCCCTGCCTCCCTCTCATGCATGCAATTTCACCCCTGTCCACAAAGGGAGGGTAAAGGCCCCGTCCCAAATACTTGGTGAGGATTGGCGTACTAGAGTTCAGCACTTCTTTCTCTCTCCAGCTGGACCTGGGCCAACCAAGAGAGAGGATGCAGCTGGTATAGCAATGTCATAGCAGTTCTGCCACCAGACAGGAACAGAAAGATCAATGGAGGACACCGCACCCCGATACCAGAGATAAAGCCAGCAGTGGCTCTTTCAAGGTTTCATTGTGCTTTGCCAGCCAGAGAATCCCATTTGTTGAGGGGATCATTCCTCTGCTTAAGAGATGGGAGGGGGCAGGGGGATTGGGTTGGGGAGTATAGGGCCACTCCCCCTGGTGAGAGGAGGGGGGGAACCTCAGGGGGTGGGGCTCCCCCATGAGAGAGGGGGGGCATTGC